>CM030935.1:6414795-6430839 GCA_018136815.1 Isochrysis galbana
AGCGGAGCGGAGGGCTCTGAGCCACTCCGTCGCGAGCAGCACCGGCGGCTAGCGCGGCGCTTTGGCCCTCCTCCCCACCGGGAGTCGGGTGAATGAAATTCTGGACTGGGTCGGGCAACCCCATTTGGGTGTCTGGACGGGGAACGAACGGCGAACGAAGGCTGTGGGCGGCGAGGCGCTCCTAGCGGCCCTAGTGTGATGGGTTTAAGAGATTGTTAGACCTACAAAGAACTCTTCCCTCAGGGAGGGAGCCTAGGCTGCTTGAGTGCAGCGACGCAGCGAACAACGACGGACAACGAGCTGAGAACAACAGGATACACCGACTCACGAACACACCGGAATCATTCACCCAAACAAGCAAATTATCAAGCAACCGCGACCCCAAATCACCGATAACTCAAACACGTCGCGAGAGACGGAGAGAGAGAGCGAGAGAGAGAGAGACTCCGCAGCGACGGCCGGAGCGTGTTCCGTTGTAACTTCCCACGTAGCGGAGAGTCCGAAGGGGAGCGTCCTGTCGCGCGACCACGGCGATCACTTTGGATACAGATCGCAACGAGATGTCTTCACGACCGAATAAATCTTGCCGTTGAGCGTGAACCTTCTAGACGCTTCTAACGAACAACCCTGAGTAGCAACCAAGGGGAAGAAACACCAAAGGGGCCAAGGCTTGCATGTAACTTGCATCAAGGGGAAAGACTCCCTCACCTAGGAAGCGAACCTACACCGATCTCCAAGGGGAGATGGCAAATTAAACCTCAAATCTCGAGCGCTAGAGCAACCGACTCGCTCGCCAAAACCTTGACCGAGAAGAAAGAAGCAAGGACCTACAAGCCAAGGGTAGCGGACCTAGGGAATGTGAGAGGAAGTTTCCGAACGCCAACGCGAACGCCAAACGCCGAACGCGGGAAGGCAACGAAACCCTAACCAGGCCAAGCAGAACCTACGAAGAACAGGCCTGGACGACAACGGAAAGTGAGCAGGTCCCAAGAAAGAACCGGAACCCAACAAGAAACAACAAGCCTTGCAAGAAGCTAAACAGCCTTCACAAGGTAACTCGAGAGCCTGAGACAAGCGCGCAGCGAGTGACAGGCGACCTGGCTCCTTTGGTCAAGATTACCCGAAAGGAGGAACCTGGAATCTAGACCTGACAAACAGGCTAGAAGGAACGAAACAAGAACTCGAATTCTAGATCGCTAGGACGAACCCTACCAACCTAGAGTACCTGAGCTTCACCGTGTGGCCGCACGGCGAAGGACCTGGAAATAAGAGCCTGGAAATCGCATCATCTAGGATGAATGCGACACCCCCCGACTAAGATCGAGACGTCTCCCGATGTCGAGCGGTGAACCTGGAAACAGAGACCTGGAACCTGGAACCTGAGCTGACCAGAGGTCAGAATCGGAACAAGAAGCAACGAACATAGCGAGCGAAACGTGGAGACAAGAACACCCTTTGGATCCAAAGCGAGCACGAAATCGGCGGCTTAACGCGGCGGCCTCTTCGTACGCACTGCCCCACCCACTTCTCCCTTTTACAGGAGCTTTGCTCGGGTGTTGCGCCGGGTGTAGAGCGCGGCAGCACGCGTTCAGCACCTCCATGATTCGCTCTGACGAAATTTGAACTCGGAGCCCTAGCCGAGGCGTGGGGCTAGCCTAGAGGGACGGGTCCCTTACCCAAGACATGGGATCAACGAGAATGGAGCCTGGATCGAGTGCGCGAAGACGGCGCATCGAGAACGGGAGGAAGAGGAGTATTCCTGGCCGACGAAGAAGTTGCTTCCGGGGACTCAACATCTTCTGGACAAGTCTCTTCGACGGAGCGATCATAATCATCAGCAAATCAGAACAACGACGGAGCAACTCGGAACGAGGCTCCCAGGTGGCTTCTCGAAGAGAATAGCCACGCCACTTCACGAGGTACTCGGTGAATCGCCATGGCTACGACGATCGAGCAACTTTTCACGATGTACTCGTCGTCAGCCAGCGGCTCTTCATCAACGAAAGTATGATACGGCCGGAGGTTCGAGATATGCACCTCCTCCTTGACTAACCGGTTCTCCAATCACGGAGTCGGTACCTAGTGTCGGACAGAGCCTCTACGACGCGGTAGGGACCCGAGTAGATGAATTGCAACTTGTTGGCATGGCCTGGTAATCGCATGCAGACGCGATCCCAGGTTCGAAACGCGCTGGTCTTTGAGACTTGATGGTAGCGTCACGGACTGACTCAGCCTGAGCGGCTAGGGTAGCCTCGAGAGCGCTGGACCAAGAGAGGCGGAGGCTCGCATTGAGCCTGGATGCGTACGAGCGAACGTCGCGGACGCCGCCTCGAGAGCAGTTGGCGAAACAGACTTCGGATCAGAGAGTTGAGCGGGCAGACGCAGCTCACGCCCAAAGATCAAAGACGCTGGAGACCGGGAGGTGACACGACGGAGGAAGCCCTCAACGAGAGGAGTAGGAACGGCAAATGGTCGACCCAATGACCGCCACCCTCGTTCGAGGCGCGCATTAAACGGATGAGCGTTTGCTGAGCGCGTTCGACGAAGCCTACACCTTCATGTCGGTACGGCTCTGTACTCGACAAATCAGTCCCGGTGAGCTCCAGAATACGCGAAACAAGAACCGAACATAGATTCGAACCGGCGTCGGTTCGAAGCTGCCTAGGGACTCCATACCGCGTCACAATCAAGCGGATGAACATGTCCAAGGCCATCTCCGACGAGGATCCCATTCGACGGCTCAGCCTCAATCCATCGAGTGAGCGAGTCGATGAAGACGACCAGCTTGTCGTAACCCGAGACTCCAGGCACGAAGTTGTGAGTGGGAGCCAGTGCGAGCACGTCGCAGTAGACCACATCAAAGGGGTAGGTGCCCACGGAGAGACCGGAGGGCGACGCTAGAGCCCTAGGTAGCGGCTTGGCGAGGGTGCACTCGTGGCATTCCCGGACGTAGGATGCAACGTCGGAAGACATGCCAGGCCAGTATACCCGAGTACGAAGAAGACCGGACATACGAGAAACTCCAAGGTGACCGGAGCGATCGTGGTAGGCAAAGAGGTAGCGAGACCGCAACGAGGGCGGAACATAGAGCACTAGCGAGTCCGGGTCGGTGGAGTCAGGAACGGTGCGATAGTAGACGAGCCCATCGTGAACGACGAAACGGCGAAACATCTTGGATTGCTGAGCGGAAACGGGAGCGGGAGCGACAGGACTGGAACACGAATCATCGTCGGCAATGGGGCCGAGGCGACGGCCGGCGGAGGCGACCCTTGGCCTGATGGCTCGTGATTGACCGTCTCTCCTGAACCTAGGAGTGGCTCTACGAACGGATCTTCCGCCAGGGCCGCTCTCATCTCTTCGGAAGTCGGCGTACCCGGAGCCAAATAACTGGACTGGATGGCGGGCCCGGAATCGGAGGCTCGACGACGAGATCGGTCCAAGGCTTGAAGCCCTCGCGCCGTAGCTACGGAGCGCGTGATGGCAGCCACCGGATGAGACCGTTCATGCTCGGCTAGAGACTCTGAGCCAGGCTCACGTACCGCTAACGACGCTGGGCCGGCGAGTGGTTCGTCTTCGTGTTCCGGCTCCAGGGATGCTAGCCGAGACAGCCCGTCAGCATCCTGATGAACAGCTCCTGGTTTATGTTCGACATCGAACCGGTACTCAGCCAACTTGAGAGCCCACCGAGTCAGCCGAGAGGCTGGCCCACCGGCTACTTGATCCTTCATGGTATGCAGCCATCGCAGCGCGGAGTGGTCGACGACTAACTTGAACCGACGCCCCCAAAGGTAGGGTCGCCAATTTCGGATTGATTCCAGGGCAGCCAAGAGCTCAATCTCGGTCACCGTCCAATGGCGTTCGGCCGAGGTGAGACTGCGAGCGTAGTACCCAACGACTCGTTCACGGTTATCGTCTCCTAGCTGCGAGAGGATGCCGGCGATGCCCAACTTGCTAGCCCCATCGGTCTTGACGATGAAGGGCCGATCATCCCTGGGTGGAGTCAAGACGGGCTCCGAAGTGATCGCTGTCTTGAGCTCTTGGATAGCTCGGCGACACTCCTCGGACTGAGACTCCTTTGCCACGTCACAGCCCTTCCGCGTGAGGGCAGTGAGAGGAGCAGCCTTAGCGGCGAATTGGCGAATGAATCGACGATAGTAGGAGCAAAGGCCGAGGAAAGATCGAACCGCTTCCAAGGAGTTGATGGATGACGGGTCGATGTCGGCGACAGCTGCGACCTTCTTCGGGTCCATCTTGAGACCTTCCCTCGAGACAACGTGACCGAGGTACTCCGTAGAGGTGGCAAAGAAGACACACTTGGACATCTTGCAGGTCAGGCCGGCCCACTCTAGCCGCTCGAGAACTAGGTCTAGCCGGTGAAGCATTTGCTCGAACGAAGCCTGTGCCCTGGCCTCTTCGGAAGGTCCCACGCCCGTTGACCAGATGCCCACATCATCGAGGTAAGGCATGCAGATCTCCCACGCTAGCGCACCGAGAACGATGTCCATCAAGCGGCACATGTAGGAGGGACCTGATTGGATGCCGAACGGTAGAAAGTTGAACTCGTATTTGCCGCGGTGGGTAGTGAAAGCGGTGATATGTTTGTGCGACTCTTTGATCGGGATGCCCCAAAAACCAGAGGCTAAATCGAGAGTACATAAAAAGAGAGAACTGAGCGGCCCTTGGCCGGACGCTAGCCTATCAATAGCCTCTACAATGAGGGGTAGAGGGCTATCCTCGACGCGTAGCTTGGCGTTCGTGTCGCGGTAGTCCACGCAGAATCGAACGGAGCCATCTTTCTTGCTGACCAGGACTACTCGGGAAGCCCAAGCCGAATTTGACTTGCGAATAATGCCGGCGGCTTCCATCTTGGCTACCTCCTCTTCTATGATGAGCTCGCCTGCGCGGCCCACTCTAGACGGAGCGTGCCGGTGAGGAACAGCGCCGGGGTTGAGTGGCAACTCCACCTCGAGAACGTGCGTATGGTTTGGAGCCCCCGGGTGCAACGCGAAAGCTTTGATGCGCCGGGCCAAGAGTTGGCGTACTTCTTCTCGTTGATCGTCGGAAAGAAGCCGGTCTGGATCGATGGTGGCTGAGTCGAGTAGGGCTCGTTGCTCCTCGCTCAGCGCGGTGACAGGGTCACCATCCCCCTCGCTTCCAGTCGGAGTCCAGCCCCGGTGCAACTTGAAGCGCACCTGGAGCGAAGCTATCGGATGCAGAGACGGCAGGGTCAGCGCATTGACCCCGGTGTGGACGATCGTCACCGCGATGCGATGATCGTCCGTGGGCGTGACCACCGTGGGCATTACGAGAGGAGACGAATCGAGAGCCTCGCGATTTGGTAGGCGGTCGACCAGCATCGCGCAGTCCGAATGATCTCGGAGAGCTAGCGGAACCCTGACCCAGATGGTTGCGCGGTGGAAGGCAGGAATCGTCACCGCTTGCTCCGTGTAGAGAAGATATTCGGACGAGGTAGACGCCGGAGCTTTGGCCGCAAACTCGTCGGCAGACTCAAAGAGAGGTGTATAGAGTGGCTGCCTAGCATCAGCAGCAGCCTCACCCTCCGATCCGGCCGGGATCTCTCGTGTTGCCGTCGACCTCTCCAGAAAGTCGACAGTCAGCGGCTGACCGGGTGACATCGAGATAGCTCCGACGAAGCCGGAGTCCGCGACTGGGGGCGGCGCCGTGGAAACTCTGACTACGCATTCGGAAAGGACTCTTGAAGAATCTTCTGCATCGCCAGAGGCCGGACGGAGGCGGAGGCTTCCCTCTGAGCTCGCGGCGTCGAGAGAAATGGTAGCGGAGTGAGCGGCCAAAAAATCGTTCCCGAGCAGCAGCATCGCGTTTCCTTCGATGACCGCGAACGAATGACGGAAGAGGCGACCGGACAAGGAGAAGACGAGGCTAGCCCGGCCCCTAGTGATGAGAGGAAGGCCGTCCGGCCCATGTAGGTTGGGGACGGTAGCGTCCGATACGCGTTCGACGCAAGCGTCTTCAGGTAGTCGATCGAGAAGAGCAGTGGTGATTACTGACGGGCCCGCTCCAGTGTCAGCCAGGGTGCTGTTCACCGTGAGGGCAACGTCCGGGAGAACGAACCCTTGAGCTGCGCGGTCGCCATCGGCACGGCAGACCACGAGATCGCGGACATAGAGGCAGTGACGAGGGTAGAGCGGCGGCGGCGTGTCCGCGATAGATTCTACTGGAAGCGAGGTTCCGGCTCCGGGTGACGGGGTGGTTGGATTGGAGGCTGGCCTGGACGGAGAAGATTCATCGACGTGGGGCACTCGCTCGATAGCGGCGGCTACCGTCTGCGGCACGAATGGTATTGAAGAGTATGGGGATGCCTCTGCCGAACTAGAGGGGTTAGGCACGCCATCATAGCCTAGCCCTCGACGGTCCGTCGGATGCCGAGGTTGATCCATTTGGCGTGACCATTCCTTCTCCAGGGACTTCTGCAAGTCTGTCTTCGGAAGCTTCGACAACTCGGAAAAACCAGCCGCACTGAGACCCCTAGCGGCAGCCCCATCGCAACACAGTGCCCGTGGAGTACCCTCTCCTTCGGCGGCGTCGGAGGGCTTGGTCTCGAGGGTCTGCATGCTCCGGTGTTCTGGCATCTCGGGCGTGTCATCTTCTCCCGAGTCGGGCCCGACATCCCAGGTTTCGAGTGGCCTTTCGGCTACGAACGAATTGGTCAGTTCGGCCACTCCCTCGTCGCCAGCCGTGAAGGAGGCGCTCGGAGATAGTGCATTGATGCCTTGGGAGCCCAGTCGAGACAAGATGGAAGGTTCCGACGGCTCCGCAGCTGCCGCTTGCTCAGCGATTTCTTGGGCGATGGAAGGCGTGACATCCTGCCACCGATGGACCCCCGAAATTACATCACGATCGAAGACCTGCCACTTGCTGCGGCGCTTCTTCACCGTGTTTGGAGGGCCTGGCGTTGTAGAGCGGTCCTTCATGGGCCACTCCCACGGCGTGAAGCAGTCCACTTCCGCCACGGTCCCGTCTTGCGATGCGTTGGTTTCCGAGTCCTTCCGATGGAGCAGGCGAGACGCATCGGCAACGGGGCCCGCGTCTGAGATCACGACTACCGAATCGGACACTAGCGTACCGCTGGGAGGCGTGAGGTGAGAGCTAGAAGCTGCCTCGCCTCCCCCTCCATGAAGCGAGCCAGAGCCGTCCTCGGCTCAGCCAGTTCGAAGCCGGTCGAGCAAAGCGAAGGGCGTTCTCTCAAGCTGGCAGCAGCTTGGGAAATTGCCCAGTCCACCGTGAAGTCGAGCGAACGCGACGCCTTGGCTTCGCGCGCATAACGGCGCAAGACCGGCATCCACTGGGCCGCCATTGCACCGGCAATGCCCACATAGGTGCGGCTGCGAAGGGCGCCACGGTGGGGCGACGGCGATAGATCCGCCATCGCGGATAGACGTCCCTCGACAATCTTCGAAGGCTGCAGGGGCGGGAGTGAAGCCGTCAGGTACAGGCCAGTTGCCTTTTGATGGCCCGTGCCGTGCTGCCACGGCTGCACAAACTGCCGCGGTCGCAACCCCCCGACTAAGGCAGAGGCTTCCGCGTGCATTCGAGGATTTTCGACGGCAACGAAAGGCGCGTCGGCGCTTGCCATGGCGAGGAAGACTCTAGCGGCGGATTCGAGAGCCTGGCGTCGTCCCGGCTCCCGATCGAGCCACTGGCAACTCACCGCCGACAAATACGTGCACGGCGGATGCGCGACCACGAGGTCCCAACCGAGGTTTTGAATGTGAAGAGCATCTCCGCAGAAGTGGGGAATGTAGTCGATCTCCGACGGTCGTAGATCGCACGTCGCGACGTGCGCTCCGGCGAGTAGGAACATCGAAGACACGACCCCGCTAGCTTCACCGACGACTAGAACGCGGGGTGGAGGAATCCCCTCGGCCGCGTCGAACGTCACGGCGTCGTGGATCGCCGCTAACTCAGCGCAAAGCTCGTCAAAATGCGTCGGCAGTACGGCAGAGGGTGATGAATGAGTGCTCGCGTGCGGCCGCCGCACGGCTAGAGCAGCTTCGGCGAGATGGCGGGGCAAGATGACGGAGGAACCGCTAGCCCGGGCACGGGAGGCGGCTAACATTTGGAGCTCGCGCGTAGGGGCGCGGGCAGTTGCAGTAGACTTGGCGGCCGAGGAACAACCAACCACGGCGATCCGGTGGATGGCCTCGGCAACGGAATTCAGGGGAAGGAGGTCGTCGCCCTCGAGTTTCGGTGGGCTAGACCTGAAGGGGGTTGGCTCCGGCGGGCGATCCCTGGAACGGGGATCCTCCGGAGAGCCGAGAGAAAGAGGAGACGCCGGCGTCCGTATGGTGCGCGACGAGGGATCGTAGTCGACGGCCCCTGCGTCTCCCGAGTCTGCGGTGGCCACGGCGTGAGCGCGGAAAGCCGCAGCTCCCTTGGAACCTTCATCTTCATTGACTCCGGAAGCCGACCCTTCCGGGTCGGGAACCAGATCAGAAACGAGAACGGGTGCAACTTCGAGACGAGAGAATGAACACGACGACGGAGAAATATAACGAACCGGGGAGAGAGGTGAAGAGGAGACACTAGTCTCCGCCTCAACAGCACGAGAACCTACGGTAGACAACGACGATTCGTCCGCAGAGCGGCTCCGGCTATGGCCCTTGGGAGAGAGGTCTCCAGTGGGGTCCCGCCGGGAAAGAGCAGAAACAGGTAAAGCAGCAACAACGTTTTCGGACGCGGCAGCGGCCACGTCGGACCTATCCATAGAACCTAGAGCAGAAGATGATACCGAGTCGACAGCCCTCGAGGGCTTCACAACTGATTGTTTACGAAACGAAGAGACCGAAGACGCGTCGAATCCACCTAGCCCACCCCCTTGGGCAGGGCCGTCGGGGGGTGAATCCAGGGATGAAGATGCGTCGAAAGACCTAGGCGAATTTGAAGAAACCGAAGACAGCATAGTATCCGTAGAAATAGATTCCAAGAGGGGCAGCGAGCGAGAATCGGCCCCTAACATCCTAATAGCGTGCGGAGTAATAGAAGAACTTGTAGACGTACACGAATTTCGGAGAGTCGGGTCGCGACTATCTCCGGGGCAAACCTGTTTCCAGGAGCCCGGGTCAAGTGTCGACTCCGGCTTCCGAGATAGCCGTTCGGCGGGGGCTTCAGCCGGCGAGGCGGCTCCCACCGTCGAGGACTGAATAGAGCTAGAGACAGGGGGAGAATCGCCGCGTCGACAGCTCTTCTCCCCAAGCGGCGTAGGGATCGGATCGGGATGGTGGTGGTGGCGTTCAGGCCCACCGCCCGCGATGTTCTCCGCCAGGGTTTGAAGGACGGGGACCCCGCCGGACCCCTACTGAGGCTTAACCCGGACCATCGAGCGAAGAAGCTTATGAATGTGCTCGTCCGATCCGCACTCTCCGCAGCCAGCCTCACACAGAAAGCGGATATATGGCTGACAGATGACGGGGTTGTGAGCACCGTCTCCCGTGCCATATTTCCAGGCTTCGCTGGATGGAGTGCCAGGAGGAGCTTGAGGTCGGAAAGCGCAGAAGGCACAGCCGTTTTCGTTCGTCCATTCGGTGATTCCCCTATTGATATCGTCCGTTCGTGGAGTTTCCATTGAATTATCGGCCGGTCGGCACTTTGCTAGCGCCGCCGAGACCCTTGGGTGCTTGGCATAGCCTGCTACGGCCCAGAAGCGGGCTCGGGCCCGATTCCAAAGCTCGGGCGTCCACCGGGATACGCCCAGGTCAGGCGGTAGCCCTTGGCCGTTCGCCGGCGGATCGCAGCGACGGCTGGGCGGCCGAGACGAGCCTCCCTTTCGACCGGGTGGATCGGTTAGTATAGCCGGCAACGGTGAGTTGGAGTGGTAACTTGCCGGCGGTGCAGCAGCCCGATAATCAGGCTTCGAAGCAGGCGAGTGTCCCTGTCCGCGAAGAGCTTCAGCCACGGTGGCTTGGACGGCTGCCTGCACGGCGGCGACCATGTCCGTGGTCGAAGCGGTCTTCTGGGACGAGGATGTCTCGTTCTTTGCCTCGCCTGAGGCCTTAGTGCGTACGCTAGCCGCGGTTTGCTTCGTCGAGGTCCGGGATTGATGACGCTTCACCCGGGCCTGCTCGTAAGGGCTGAGGTACCGTTGGCAGAGGTTGACGCACGAGAGCGCCGACCGACCTAGCTCGTGGTTCTCTACGCGGAAACGAGTCTCCGCGAGCACCTCCGCAAATTTAATCGCATTGTCGACGCCGCGCTGAGGATCAACCTTATCGTTCCGGATGATTTCTTCGAACCTTTGGTTGATCTCATGGGCCATGTTTGGATGATCCCACACGTTGGTGGAGTCAACCGCGGAATCGCCAAGCTTGCGGATGTAGGCGCGAACCAAATTCTTGCTGAGCTCACATAGATCAGCGCCGGCCTCGCGCTCCCTCATGCGGTCCCACTCCATCGACGCCGAGTCTTTCGCGAAACCATCGGCCCCGTTTGCGAAGGTCCCGTCGCATTTGCGAAGAAGGACGTCAGCAGCGAGGACAGGATTGAGAGCGAGGGCGCGGTCCTCCACTAGATCGAGGAGGAAGGCGAAGATGCGAGAATTGCCGCTGGAATTGGCTCCGGCTGCCGCGAGGAGGGAGGTAAATATTTCGCGATGATCGCAGCCGAGCGCTAGTGCCCGCTCCAACGGCTTGATGAGAGTTAGCCGAAATTCGTTCCAGGCTGTCGCCGCGGTTTGAACGTTATCGGAGGCGAGGGCCTTTGGGAAGCGGAGCTCCGAAAGCTCTTTGCCCATCCTGACCTGATGGTGAAGGGTTTGCTCGGCTGAGAAGCGGCTACGCACCCATTTGAGCAAGTGGTCCTCCTCCATGAAAATTCGGCAATGCCAAACGTTGCCCGCCAGGGAGAGGTTGCTCTTCAAAATGGTGTGGATGAGCTCATGCTCGTCGGAGTCGCGGTAAAGGGCGGCCAGATCGCGTGAGGGCAGGGCGAGGAGATTTTTCCACTCGCTTACAACTGCCTCTCGCTCATCCATCCCCACCGCAAGGCAGGGGTCGCGAGGGTGGCGGAACGGCACCACCGGGGTCGGGCCCCGGTAAGGGCTCTGATCCTGGCGGCGGGATTCCGATTTGGAGGTCGGGTACGCCGACCGTGGAACCCTAGTAGCCGGAGAGGCGTGGCCCTTTTGGTCTAGGGCAGGAGGCTCGTCCATGGATGGTTCCTTCTGAGCCGGCCTAGCAGAATCCGCAGCCGCCTCGGTCCGATCCATGGACGGACTTGAAGTGGGCTCTTGGCGGGCTTGGAGTAGCTGAGTCAGGGCTTTGAACCCTGCTTCAACTTGATCCCGGAGAAGCCCCTCCCTCGCCTCTGCCGCGGCAAGGGATGACTGTAGGCGCTCCACAGCCCCTTTTAGGGTGTTGGTCTGCGCTTGAAGCCTTGCCATTTCCGCATCCTGACGCGCCGCGGCCGTCTCGATCGGGGTGATCTCTTGATCAAAGACCCCTTTTGATGACGGCGGGGCATAGTCCCGGTAAGCGGGGCTTCGGAAGCTGATCCCCTCCCCTTCACCGACCTCAGACTCATCATCTCGAAGGTAAGGAGGGGGGTCAAACTGAATCAGAGGGAGGGGACCCTCCTCCACCTCATTGGCCAACTCAGCGACGCTGAAGTTGGCCTCATGCGGGAGAGGGTCATGCTCCACCATGGCCCGCTGTGATTGCACCCGGTGGGTGCCGAAGGAAGCGGACAAATCCTCGCCATCCGCCACGAGCTGATCGGAGCCAGTCGTGGAGATAGCAGCCGGGGTGATGGGTGCCATTGGTGTAGCCTCAGAAGCCGTGGGATCACTCGGACATCCCACGGGAGCAAAAGCTGCAGCGGGCAGAGAAGGTTCCCTGAGGGGTTCCTCCTCTGCGGCCGAGGACGCAAGCTTCGATTTCGTGCTTGTCGAGTCGAGCGGAGCCGGAGGGCTCTGAGCCACTCCGTCGCGAGCAGCACCGGCGGCTAGCGCGGCGCTTTGGCCCTCCTCCCCACCGGGAGTCGGGTGAATGAAATTCTGGACTGGGTCGGGCAACCCCATTTGGGTGTCTGGACGGGGAACGAACGGCGAACGAAGGGCTGTGGGGCGGCGAGGCGCTCCTAGCGGCCCTAGTGTGTTGGGTTTTAAGAGATTGTTAGACCTACAAAGAACTCTTCCCTCAGGGAGGGAGCCTAGGCTGCTTGAGTGCAGCGACGCAGCGAACAACGACGGACAACGGAGCTGAGAACAACAGGATACACCGACCCACGAACACACCGGAATCATTCACCCAAACCAAGCAAATTATGAAGCAACCGCGACCCCAAATCACCGATAACTCAAACACGTCGCGAGAGACGGAGAGAGAGAGCGAGAGAGAGAGAGACTCCGCAGCGACGGCCGGAGCGTGTCTCCGTTGTAACTTCCCACGTAGCGGAGAGTCCGAAGGGGAGCGTCCTGTCGCGCGACCACGGCGATCACTTTGGATACAGATCGCAACGAGATATCTTCACGACAGAGGAAATCTTGCCGTTGAGCGTGAACCTTCTAGACGCTTCTAACGAACAACCCTGAGTAGCAACCAAGGGGAAGAAACACCAAAGGGGCCAAGGGCTTGCATGTAACTTGCATCAAGGGGAAAGATTCCCTCACCTAGGAAGCGAACCTACACCGATCTCCAAGGGGAGATGGCAAATTAAACCTCGAATCTCGAGCGGCTAGAGCAACCGACTCGCTCGCCAAAACCTTGACCGAGAAGAAAGAAGCAAGGACCTACAAGCCAAGGGTAGCGGACCTAGGGAATGTGAGAGGAAGTTTCCGAACGCCAACGCGAACGCCAAACGCCGAACGCGGGAAGGCAACGAAACCCTAACCAGGCCAAGCAGAACCTACGAAGAACAGGCCTGGACGACAACGAAAGTGAGCAGGTCCCAAGAAAGAACCGGAACCCAACAAGAAACAACAAGCCTTGCAAGAAGCTAAACAAGCCTTCACAAGGTAACTCGAGAGCCTGAGACAAGCGCGCAGCGAGTGACAGGCGACCTGGCTCCTTTGGGTCAAGATTACCCGAAAGGAGGAAACCTGGAATCTAGACCTGACAAACAGGCTAGAAGGAACGAAACAAGAACTCGAATTCTAGATCGCTAGGGACGAACCCTACCAACCTAGAAGTACCTGAGCTTCACCGTGTGGCCGCACGGCGAAGGACCTGGAAATAAGAGCCTGGAAATCGCATCATCTAGGATGAATGCGACAGCCTCCCTCCTGTGCCGCCTCTCCTTTGTCTCCTGTCCCCCTTCCTGGGGGCCTCAGTGTGCTTTTGGAGTTTTTCCTTGTTTTGGTGCGGCAACTCCCCATTGGGGTTCTGCCTGTGATGGTGCCGGGCCAGCCCCTCGCGCCGGAGCGCGAGGGCGGTATCGCGGCTGTGTAAGGGCCGGGCCCGGAGGCCTCCCTTGTTGGAGCGTCCCTCTGGTGCGGTGTGGGTGGTGTGGCTGTGGGTTGTGCTGTAGGTGTGTTGCTTGCTGTCTGCTGCCAGCATGGCAGCTTTGTTCTTGGCGTTCTTGGCAATGCGCGGGCGTGGCTTGTCGGCTCCTGTGCCCACCTGGCTGGGAGGGTCGTCCTGGCGCGGTCGCTTCGGCGACAGCGGCGTGTCTATGAGTTCTTCGTCCATCGCGGCGAGGGCAGCGGCAGCGAGAGCGGGCGGCGGCGCGCGCTCCATGACCCTATCGTTTTAACGATAGTTGACAACTGAGAGTTAGTACCACTACTCCCACTACGGACAAAAAATTCCGTCCTAGAAACTAGGACCACGTCCTAGAAAATTCTTGGATTTCTAGGACTCTGCCGATCATGCCTCCATTATAGCCTATGGTGAGCTCATGAGACATCCCATCACCTGAAGCAAACCATCTCCACATCCCATTCAACCTTAGCTCTCCCCATGACCAACTCTGCGGAGCTTGTCTTTGCTTACTTTTGCTACCACGTTCAGCATGCGGTGCTGCACTCGGGCGTCCGCTCGCACCAGAGGAGTTTTATTTTAGACCTTTTGGAGCAGTAGGCTAGCGGATTGGACACTTAGATGACAAAACCAAGCTTGGTCGTCACTGAAGGTCTCAAAGAGGGCAGTCAAAGCAACATTTCATCTCCTGGGGACCATGGGTAGAAGAGCTCCCCATTGGGTGGTATGAGCCATTTCTCCCGTTTCTAGGACAAGCAGCAATTCCGACCAGGTGACCCGTAAACGCGTCACAAAACTTGGTGTTGCTGAGGGAATGGTGCCTAGGTACACCTGGAACATTTAATGAGGACATGCATGTGGTAACTCAATAGCCAAGGTTTGGGACAAAATAACATGGTATGCTCATGCTCTCACCTAGCAAAGTCCGTCCTAGTTTCTAGGACTGGTCCTAGAAAGCTGGGTACCTTTATCCGACTAGCCCGGTACTATCACGACACCCCTCACGGACAAAAAATTCCGTCCTAGAAACTAGGACCACGTCCTAGAAAATTCTTGGATTTCTAGGACTCTGCCGATCATGCCTCCATTATAGCCTATGGTGAGCTTATGAGACATCCCATCACCTGAAGCAAACCATCTCCACATCCCATTCAACCTTAGCTCTCCCCATGACCAACTCTGCGGAGCTTGCCTTTGCTTACTTTTGCTACTAAATTCAGCATGCGGTGCTGCACTCGGGCGTCCGCTCGCACCAGAGGAGTTTTATTTTAGACCTTTTGGAGCAGTAGGCTAGCGGATTGGACACTTAGATGACAAAACCAAGCTTGGTGGTCACTGAAGGTCTCAAAGAGAACAGTCAAAGCAACATTTCATCTCCTGGGGACCATGGGTAGAAGAGCTCCCCATTGGGTGGTATCAGCCATTTCTCCCGTTTCTAGGACAAGCAGCAATTGCGACCTGGTGACCCGTAAACGCGTCACAAAACTTGGTGTTGCTGAGGGATTGGTGCCTAGGTACACCTGGAACATTTAATGAAGACATGCATGTGGTAACTCAATAGCCAAGGTTTGGGACAAAATAACATGGTACGCTCATGCTCTCACCTAGCAAAGTCCGTCCTAGTTTCTAGGACTGGTCCTAGAAAGCTGGGTACCTTTATCCGCTCAGCGCACCTGCCCGCACGCCTTGAAGTGGTGGCACAGACACATACACATATGCATCCCTTCAAATCTCCCCCCTCGCAAACCCCGGCTCCCATTATAACTCCCCACAAGTTACAATGAGGGAAAACCCAGTGAGGCGGACCGACCTACGTCGGGCGACTCACCGGGGAAAAACACCGGGGGGGGGGGGGGGAGGGACCTCTCGTCGAGAAGCAGAACGGCCCCTACAGCTCGCGCCGCGAGCAGTCCTCGAAGAAATAAATGACTGCGCCCCCCGATACCTGCCACAAGGACGTCTTGAGCCACTCCCACTCCCTTCCTCTCTTCCTCCTGTCGCCAGCCGCCCCCCTTCGCCCGTTTGCTAACGCAAACGGGGCCCGTGTCTTACCGCACTCCATCGGAGGGGGTGCAAAACCCCCCCTCTCCCTCTCTCCATTCTCCTCCACCCCTCTCCCTGCGGCGCGTCGCCATGCGGCGCGCCACGGCCTGCTCTCAGAGGGCCTTTGGGGGCTCCCAGAGGGCCAGCAAGGGCAGCTCAGGGGGCAGTGGAGGCTGGGGCTCAGCCCCTGGCCCCCCCTGCCTCTCCCACGCTGGCCATTGGGGCCTCCCTGCGGCCTCTGTATGCCTGCAACATAGTTTGGTGAATCTATAGCCATAGATAGACCCAGCGGCTGCCATTCACGATCCGCCCCGCAAACGGAATAGTGCCAGCTTCAAACCTTAAATGCAAAAGTGGGGGGGCGCAGCGACGCGCACTGACCTGGGAGAAGGCGCACCTTATAGAGCGATCAAACAATACACATACTATATGAAATTCCAATTTTATTATCCCCATACCACCCATAGGTTCTCAGTTTGCAGTGCTCAACTGTCGCTCCCTATGCCCCTGACCCGATACTTACCCGGGAGTAGTGGTACTAACGCTCAGG
>CM030935.1:6433439-6475939 GCA_018136815.1 Isochrysis galbana
TTGGAGCCGGCCTCTGGCTGCAGCTCGAGCACTTTCTGCAGCCCCCCAGACATCACAAACGAGCGACGCGCGGCAACATCATGCGGAAGCACCTTGGCAAATTGCTGCACGACATAGGTGAGGATGGTCTCCGGCGCGTCGTGGAGGAGTGGCTCGAGCGCCGGCAGGTGGACGCACTTCTGGACGATCGATTTGAGCGCGCGCTTCGCCTTGGTCTTGAGGTCCTCCGAGGATGCCTCGTGCAGATAGACAGCGAGCAACTTTGGCAGCGCATTGGCATCGGCGAGGGCTTTGGCGTGGTCGGGCGAGTGGCGGCCAATTTGACCGAGCGACCAAGCGGATGCCGACTTGATGTGATCCTCGGGCTCGGCCACGACGGCGTTGACCAGCGGCGGGATGCCCTTGGAGACGACCACCGCGAGAGCCAGCGTCTCGGAGAAAGCCGAGATGTAGCCGAGCGCCATGATGCCGGGGAGGGCGGCGTTGCCACGCGCCTCGGTGACGTAGTCGACAAGCGCGCCAACACCGCCCGCGTTGACGATGAGCTGGGCAAGCTCTGGCGTGTGCTTGGCGACCTCGCGGATGCACGTCGCAGCGTTCTTCCGCACGTACACGTCAACATCCTTGAGCAGGTTGAGGATCTGTGGGAAGATCTCCGCCTCAACCACCACCTCTGCCAGGTCGACCGAGTGCTTGCTGATCTGCGCCAGGCACGAGCAGACCTGCCGCTTGAGCTTGCCGTCGGGCGAGATGATGAGCGGGGCAATGTACGCGACGGCGCCACCGTCGACGACAGACTGGGCAAGCTCGGGCGAGTGCTTGCATATATCCGAGAGCGCGGAAGCCGCGATGCGCTTGAGGGTCAGCTCGGGCTCCTGCACGCAGAGCACAAGCAGCGGCACTGCGCCCGCATCAACGACCGTCTGCGCAAGCTCTCCGTTGTGTCGCGCGATGTATCCGAGAGCCCATGCGGCCGCCTCCTTGACGCCCGGGTCGAACTCCTCAAGGCATCCGACCAACGCGTCGAGCGCACCCGAGTCGACAACCGCCTGCGCGAGCTGCGGCGAGTGCTTCGCGACGGCTCGCAGGACGAACGCCGCCGCCTTCTTGTAGAAGCGGTTCTGCTCGGAGAGGGAGTAGACGAGCTGCGGCAGCACCTCGTTCGAGACGACCGCCTCAGCGAGCTCGTCGTTGTAGTTGGCGAGGCGCCCGAGTGCGAGCGCTGCGGATTGCTGGATGGAAGGGACGTTGTCTAGGAGGAGAGGGCGGAGGAGCTGCATGACTCCCGCGTTCTGAAGGGCATCGATGTTCTGTGGGCGAGTCGCGAGCTCCGCCACCGTCTGTACGAAGTTGACGCGGGCACGCTGGTAGTTCTCAAAGACCTGGAGCACGGCACGCATGGCGGAGGAGAGAGAGGGAGGAGAGAGGGAGAGAGGAGAGAGGAGGAAAGGGGCGGGGGGGAAGCGAGAGAGACGAGGGGGATGGGGTAAGGGTGGGTATGGGGGCGGGCGGAAGGGCACGGAGGAGGAGGGCCGCGGGAAGGGGAGGGGCGGGAAGGCTCGCTCTCTCTCTCTCTCTCTGCGCGTCGCTGAGGAGGCCTCTCTGCAACAGCAGCTCTGCCTCTCTTCTCTCCCACCCCCTCTCGTCTGTCTTCCCGCTCTGAAGATCCTCTCTTTAGGTGAGTTTTCCCGCGTTTTCCTTTGTGTTTTCCACTTGCGACCGACCTCCCTCGGCTCTCTCTCTCTCTCTCTCTCTCCTCTCTCCTCTCTCTCTCTTACTCTTTCAACCCTGCCTGCGAAGCAGCCGGTTTCCCTCCAAACAGCTCTCTCCTTCACTGAGATTCCTCTTCATTCCTCAGCCTCTCTCCACTGCTCCACCCCCCCCCCCCTTCTCTCTGCCGCGCGCCTCCCGCGTATGGCCCCCTTCTCTCTCGCTGAATATCCCTCATATAACGCTCATTATTTCTTTAACCCGCCCGTCCCCCCCGGCTCCACTCTCTCTTCTCGGCTCCCCCTCGGCGGCGGTGCAACAGTCCGAACTTTCGTAACGAGCGCGCGACGAAAAACAAAACTCCGCCCCCGCCGCAGCGCCAACGGCCGCCTCTGCCGATGGCCCCCTTCGCGCGGCCCTCCTCCTCCGCCCCCTTCATCTGCCCCATGCCCCATGCCTAGATGGGAAATACAACACCAGTGTTGGGCGTTTAGTAAGACAGCTCATTTGCTTAGTAAGATCTTACGAAAAATTTGCTCGTAAGACACCCCCAACTGTCTTATTTACGTCGCGCCGCCGCCTTAGTAAGAGAGGGCTCCAAGTGTCTTATTTACGGCGACGGAGTAAGACTTCATAAGACTACTGGTAAGACATCATAAGACACTCTGCCCCCCGCCCCCCCCCCCCCCTCTCCCCGTGCGCGCCCCCTCTGTGTGCGCACCCCCCGCAGTGCCGGCGTCAGTGCAAGCGGATCCCCTCCCAAAGCCAGCGCGGGCGCTCTCGCGTGTCAGCCCGCGACGATACCTTGAGTATTATCATCATTTACCATTTACGATAATGACAACAGACAACACAGAGAACATATAGAATAGAGAACAGAGAACAGAGAAAGCGACCGACCGACCGACCGACCGACCGACCGCTTTGTGTCTCTAGTCTCTATTCTACAGACAACAGACAATAGAGAACAGAGAACAGGAGAACAAAGAACAGAGAAAGCGACCGACCGCGACCGACCGACCGACCGACCGACCGCTTTGTGTCTCTGTTCTCTGTTCTCTTGACGGTCAGATTGACGGTCAAGGGGCTTGACGGTCAGCTTTACTCCTTACTCCACGCTGGAGGTATGAGTAAGGAAACGCGACAGATCGCGACAGGACGCGACATGGGGGGTGGGTTAGCAGTGAGAAGTGAGAAAGGCTTTTTTATTTTTTTATTTTTTCTTGTCGTGTAGCGCTGTATCGCTGTATCGCTAGCGCTACTCCGCGCCGCAACAGAACGTCGTCGGGCGATGGAAGACTGGAAGACCTCTCCTCCCCGCTTTCCCAACCGAGTTCGGTCGGGCGCACGATGTCGGAGGTATCGGAAGCGCAGTTCCCATTTGAGCGGCAGTGGTAAGTGGTAACCTCGGATCCGTCATGTTTCCTCTGTGTTGCGCCGTTGCGCCTCAAGAGGTTTGAAACACGGCGAAACACGGCTGTTTTTGGCTTTTGTAGGAACACGGTGTTCCTGTGTTTCACATGTAGCATGTAGGGTGTAGGGTGCCCAACTAACTTTATAGTTAGACGCCATGGAGCGCGCCGCCGCTCCCCACCTCTCCTTCGGGTCCCCCGCCGCGGGGACCCCCCCGGCACCCATGGAGCTGTCGCAGGCGAAGCGACCGCGTCCGCCCGCAGAGGCCGAGCAGGTGAGCGCGACCCCGGTCGCGCCGCACGGCCCGTGGCCTCGGCCACACCAGCCACTGCAGCCATGCTGGCCCTCCCCATGGAGGGTCACAAGCTGTAGAACACAGAGGACCAGCACCACACAAGACGAACAATACAGCCACCAGGCATGCCTTATGGCAGAGGCCTCTCCCACCCTAGGGACGGCCGCGCTGCCCCGGCAGCGCGGCCCGAGACCGGGTGGCCCTTATGGGCACAAATCCAAAACCAACAGCAGAACGCACAATGGCACTGACCCCTCAACACCACAACACATGACCACACAGAAAGGAAGCTGCTTGGGTGCGTCTAGGGGCGCACATCACACTCCCCCGCCACACGCTCGATTGGACCCACCCATGGCCTCACATACCCCGACCTCCCCTGCCACTCAGGAGCCGCCCTCAGATGAGGAGCAAGGCTACACTGAGTCGGACGCAACATACGAGCTGTCCTTTCACCAGGAGGGAGACTACACTTTCCAGGACGCCACCGTCTACGCCGCGATCGTAGAGCTCCTCTTGGAGCTCGAAGGAGTCGACCCGGAGCCGGACTTCTGGGCCCGGTCCATCCGCGGGCCATGGCATATCGCCGTGAACGAGGACTGCGCTCAGCAATTCAAAGAGCGTTATGGGGACAACACCACCCTCCGCATCATTCAAACCGACATCCCCGTCCGCGTGAAAGTTGAAGCAATTGATGAGAAAATCAACAAGAAAGGCTCCACCTCTCGCAAAGCCCTCTACAACGCCCTCCAAGACGTCGCGGCGCACCTAGTCGTCGAGGCAGACGGCCTGGCGCAAGCGGCCCAAATCAATCTCAGCGCGCTCATTATTGCGATCGAAAAGGTTGGGCTAACCTTTCTGAAAGGCAACCGAGAGCGCATGAAGCTCGAAGGCGGAGCAGGCACCTTTGTGTCCAAGGCGGCCTACTCGACCCGCTGGCATCTTTACGTTTCGGCGGGCCAAGGCTCGTTTCTCGACGGAAACTTCCCTCGCAAGCTTCTACTACAGATAGAAGGCAAGACAGTCCCGGTGAATTACGCCATTCGGGCGTGCAAGGAGATCAAAATGCCGGAGTCCATTCAATCCCCCCACAAGCTCATGGTCCACGGCAGCCTACGCGGATGCAAGGGCTGGCGTCCGGAGGTGGTTAAGGGCCTCCTAAGCTCGATTCGAGTATGCGAATGCGAACAAGAAGCGGCGAAGCGCCGCGAGCGCAACGAGGCGCAAAGGCTCAACCCCCGCCCGAAATCGGCGCACGAGGCTCTTGGCAAGGGCCCCCCCAAGCAATGTGCGCGCTTCACCCAAGGCCTGTGCCTCAGGAACAAACGAGGCGTGCGATGCAATCTCTCGCACGACGTGCCTGGCGCGTGGATCGACAACAAGTGCACGATCCGCTGCCACCTTCATCCACACAAGAAGATCCCGGGCGTCTGTTTAAACGGCCCGGCATGCCTTTTCCTCCACCCAGAGTGCGCGTTCGCCAACGCGATTGCGGCCACCAAACTTGCCGTCGCGAGAATAATGCCCCGGCGCCCTAGACCCACATATGACTCCACCCTTGGTTACCCAGGTGAAGGACCTGTCCGCATCGCGACATACAACATTAACGGCACCAAGAACGGCAAGCTAGCCGCCGTGCTATCGCAAGCGCGAAAGGCAAAAGTAGACATACTACTACTGCAAGAACTTCATGCATACGAGGACGGCTCGCACCTCCGGGCACATAGGACAGCCGCCATGTTGGGCTGGCTGTGGTTTGTTGCCCCAGGAGAGCTAGGAGACCCAGCTAGCGGTGTCGCGGTGGCAATCAGAGAAGCGGCCGAGCGAATAACTGCTAGAACGGAGTCCCTAGAAATCTTACTAGAAGGTAGATGCGTATCCATAACGCTAAACATAGATGAAACCCGATACCGAATAATATCGGTATACCTCAGTGCGCAACCTGGACCCCGCGGAAGGCAGATAACCGAACTAGATAGAAAACTAGGCGCCTTAGACCCTATACCGACGGTAATAGGCGGAGACCTCAACTGCGTAGAAAACAGCGCGCACGACTCCCAAAGAGTAGGGGAGGCACTTTATGCCAACACGCACGGGGAAAAATGGAGAGCGCTGACTAAAGCGCACAAACTCCGAGACGCACATCACACGCTACGCCTAGGGCCGAACGTTGGCTACACGAGAATGGCAGCCACCATCCACACAAGGATAGACCGCATATGCCATAGCGAAGATATAGATGCTATCCAATGGCAGCAACACGGACCCTGCCCGGACCTATTTACGGGCAAAGCCGCGTCAGGCTTAAAGCGACCCGGAGCAACGCCCCGCAAGCGGCAAGATTAGCATGGGAGAGAAGGCTGAATATCACAAACGAAGAATGGAAGCACATAGCTAAACTATACACAATGCCGTTATTGAAACACACAGACAAGCACCTCCACTTCAAACATATCACACACAGAAGAATTGGTACTAGAAATAGATTCATAGACACTCAGACAGACATATGTAGGCTATGCCGTCGACACCGCGAAAACTCGTGCCATCTAGCGTGGTGTCCCGCGACGAAAACCATCTTCGAGACCATAGACGCCCTCAACAACTACACGCCTCCCCCCAGAAGGACACGCACACAGAAAATAAAGGATAGATTATTTGCATATCCTGGTACGAACACTCCCGAAAGCCTAAAAACACTATACGTGATAGCGTGGAAATATATACTAAGAGACTTCTACAGAGTAGAATTTGAGTCATACGAATACCACTACATACCTATCCTAGAGTCTACACTAGTGAGATTCACTACATTAGTCAGGGGCCTCACCCCGCCAAAAGCGCACTGCTCTGCACGCACGCACAAAGCCGCTCAAGGGAGAAAGCCCAAACTCAAGAAATCGCTAGAACTCAGCGCCCCCGTATTCATTGAAAACGAGAAAGGTAGACTACAACTGAGCGAAAACACCCGCCTCGTAGCAAAAGCACTTGGCCTCGCTGAAAGACTCGCATAACATGAAGCGTAGGCCCGGGGAAACTTACCATCTAAGAACGCGATCGATCACTATAGGTCATCTAAGAGGAACGCCGCGCACACTAAGCCAAGGGGCCATGGAACAACTCTAAAAACAAACGGGTCACTCAGTGGCACAGGAGGGAGCGGAGAACACGCCGCTGAGGACAAGTGCACATAGCTCCGCTCGGACCCCCCACATATCCCGAGCCCCTAAGTAGAGCACGAGGGGAGTTGCCGCAAGGCGGGGAATGAGGGTGAGGAAGGGAAGGGGGCGTGGCTACGAATATGCGAGTCAGTGCCACGGGGGAGGCGAGAATATTAAAAGGTTTTTTTTTAGGGTGTAGGGTGCCCGAGGTACGAGGTAGACTACCGACTACCGACTGCCGCGACGGCTCAGGCGAGGGGATCGCAGGTTGGGCGGCATCTGTTGCTTCTGCCTCCACCGGCCCCTCCATCCCCGCAGCCTCATCCTCCTCCATTCAGCCCTGACTTCTGTCACGGCCTCAGAGGCCTTCGTCGCCCTCCTCCCGGGAGTGAACAATCGCTCTTCATTCGAGTAATACCGGTGGGGGGCACTCTCATATACAGACCTATTTTCTCTCCTCCCTGTCCCCCGCTCCCTGTGCGCGCGCGCGCTCGAGCGAGAGAGCGATGGTGGCGCCACGAATGCCTCAGGTGGAGGTCCTCGAGCTGAGCGAGGATAGGATCGTCTTCTCTCTGGAAGGATGCGACACGTCGATGGCCAACGCGCTACGACGCGTCATGATCGCTGAAGTCCCAACCATGGCGATCGACAAGGTAGAGATCGAGATCAACTCGACAGTACTCCACGACGACTTCATCGCCCACAGGCTGGGGCTTGTGCCGCTCAAGAGCTACTTCGCGCGGTACGGAAATGTGGAGAGCCTGCCGCCGACGAAGGACGTGGGCGATCCAAACGAGCCCGAGCCCAAGCCCGCATACCTCTACAACAGAGACTGTGGCTGCCTCTCGGCGTGTCCGCGCTGCACGGTCAACTTTGACCTGCACATCAAGTGCCGGCAGGACGAGACGCTGGAGGTGACGACGCACGAGCTGAAGAGCGATCAGCCACTCGACTGTTTCGTCGCCGTCGGAAAGAGACGAGACGACACCGAGTTCGAGCCGGACACGGAGGCACTGACAGAGGGCCACATCCTTCTCGTCAAGATGCGCAAGAACCAGGAGCTCAAGTTGAGAGCTGCCGCGCAGATGGGCATCGCAAAGGAGCACGCCAAGTGGGGGCCAACCTGCACAGCCACATTCGCGTACGAGCCCGAGGTCGAGCTGAATCAAAAGGTGTACGCTCAGATGACGCCCGATCAGAGGCGTGATTTTGTGGACGGCTGTCCAAAAAAGTTGGCAAGGCCCTACGACGAGAAGCAGCGGCCGTATGACTGCGTGCAGACGGACGAGTTTGCCGCGTGCATGGTGAAGCCACCCGCGGCCGTGCCCCGGGAGCACCATTGTCACTTGGCAGGGCTGCGGGGCGCCTGCGCCGGCGCGTCGTCTGCCCATGCGCGTCGTTGACACGCTGATGCTAAGTGCCCAAGCATCCTGTCCATAACGCGTGAATTGAGCTATTCTCCCCAAACTTGCCTGCAGGTCTGCATCGATTGCCTAGAACACTCAAGCGAGTTTCCGGGCCTTTGCAAGGTTCGTGATCGGCCTCAGTACTTTAAATTCACCGTCGAATCCACTGGCGCCCTTCGCCCGGAGGAGATCGTGGAGAGAGGGATCGAGGTGTTGATCAAGAAGCTTCAGGACATCCGCGCAAATCTTGAGACGGCCGCCGCAGCCGCCGATGTGTAGAAATATCACTTCACATGCAGATGCGCGCGCTTGGAGCTGCAGTGTTCCACGCGCTTGGCAATCTCGTGTAAGAATGCTCTCAAAAGGCCCAGCCGTGAAGATGGCACGAGGCTGGCTGGAGTGGAGCAAGAAAAAGGGCGCTGAGGCAATAGGCTATTCAATAGGCAACGTGGGTTAGGTTGGGAAGCCGTATTTTCTCTCGCATATTTGCATACTGTGTTGCTGTGCGTATCTTTGTGATAAGCTGCTGCCCTCGACTACCCACCTCGTGTACGTTCGTGCCTCGGTGCGCGCATACTTGATACTTGCGCATGGGCGCAGCGCAAGCGGTTAAAAAAACCTTGTAATTGTAATATTCTGCGCGCTCGCTCGCGGCTATGGAAATCAGAAATCACTCTAGTAGCTAGTAGCCACGCCCTTTCTCCCCTTCAGTCCGCCACTACCCGCCTTGCGGCATCTCCCATCGTGCTCTACGTAGGGGCACAGGTCGCTGGGGCGTTGGGTACGGGCGGGGTGCAGCTGCCCCCGGTGGTGAGTTCTCGCTCTGCCCTCCTGTGCACAGCCTGTGCCTCTGAGTGGCTTGCTTCTTTATTGCTTTCACATGGATGTTGTGTTGGAGGCTCCTTGGAGGGGGGTTGTCCGGTGTTTGGCAGCGTTTTGGTTTTGGCGTCTTTCGTCGTTAAAGTTTCAACTAAGTTTATACTTAGCTCGCCCATGGGGGGGCACGAGCCCCCCCCTCTCTCCACTCTTCCCCTGCCATGGGGGAGGAACCACCCATCCTCCTGGCACGCCTGATCAACTAAGTTTATACTTAGACGCGATGGAGCGCGCCGCCGCGACTCCCCTCTCCTTCGGGCCCCCCGCCGAGGGCGCCCCCCCAGTGCCCATGGAGCAGCCGCTATCGAAGCGGCCGCGTCCGCCCACCGAGGCCGAGCAGGTGCGTGCGACTCCGGTCGCACCACACGGCCCGTGGCCCCGGCCACACCACCCATGGCAGCCATGCTGGCCTCCCCCATGGGGGGCAGCAGGCTGCTGGCAGCACCCCATCAATGCCAGGCTCAAGCAGCCACCCTTCCATTGGGCATCCCTTATGGCAGAGGCCCCTCTCGCCCTGGCAAGGGCCGCGCTGCTCCGGCAGCGCGGCCCGAGGCCGGGTGGCCCCTATGGGCACAACTTCCACTCCACTGCAACGCACAACATACCCTTCAGAGACACCATCCCATACACACCACACCACACGCATGAGGCACGAGTGTTACGAGAGCGAGAGCGACGAGAGCGAGAGCGACGACGGATGACGACTGACGACAGGACGACGGACAACGACACCCAGGAAAACACCCCGACTCTCGCCCCACGACTTTCTCACATAACTCGACTAAAATCAAACCCAAACACTCCGGCCAGACGACGACGGACGACGATCAGAAGGCGATCTGTCGGCGATCCCGTCTGGAAGGGGAATCGCACCATAACGGAAACGAGGGGCAATCCTGCCGCACAAGATTCCAAGAGACCTACCGAATAAGACGAAAGGAGTGCGATGTGCCTAAGGGGGAGATACGAAGAGGTCGTAAATTAAACCTGATTGCCCCCAGAAGCAGATAAAGAACCGCTGTAGAGATAGCAAATTAAACCTATTTGCGAGGCGCCTGGGAGGAAGAAAGGTGGGGAAACTTCCCTTCTCTTTCGAGAGAAAGAGAGAGGGCGCTCCACAACCCACGATCCCATGCATCCAAGCGAAGCTTTTGACCGAGAACGAGAACGAGAGAATTATAACGTTAAATACCGAACGACGAAGAGAAGAGCGAAGCCTAACGAGTGTCGATTCGCGAATGCGACATAGACATTGAGATAGATGAAAAACTATAGCGTATCATCTCCGTGTACCTGAGCGCTACCCCGTGGCCACGGGGCGCCCAGATAGAAAAACTACGCCATGAGCAGCACGTTACACAAAGCACCACGACCCCGACCCTAATGGGGGGCGACTTCAACTGCGTAGAAAACGTAGTGACCGACACGACAGGCACCGGACCGACACCATATGCCAACAATGTGCACGGCGACAAATGGAGGACCCCTCACCGAACTCGACAAACGCCGACTGGAAGGGCGCATCACTGTGGCGTGGGGGTGTAGAAAGTTTTCCTACGTGAGTAGAAAGTAGAGGGTCCACGGCTGCGTGCGCGGTGAGACTATTAAAAGGTTTATTCGTCGTTAAATTTTTCGCATGAATTTTGATTTCTACGAAGTTCACTTCAATGTTTTGAAGTGTCGTTCCAGTTCCAGTCTAATTTTTAATTGACGTGTAGACTTGCTAGGAGCAGACAACCCTGCTGGCCCACTCTCTCCTTGGCAGGCTCGCCTGCCTCGCTCGGCCTGGCCCGTCGTGGCTAGCCCTAGCCCATCGCCCCAACCAACCACCCCTCCACTAGCCACTAGCACCTCAGTACCAAACCCCTCCAATCCCACAGCCTCAGCCTATCCACCGCCAATCGCCCAGCCATGTCCGCTCCGTCGTCGCGTTCGCCCTCGCCCAAGCCCGTCCTCCCGCCTTCCTCTGCTGAGGAGGTGGTCCAGTCCGCCATTCCATCACTCCTGGCCATCTCCACCGCGCCTCCCGCCGATCGTTTCCCTGTCGCATTCATCCTAGATGATGCGATTTCCAGGCTCTTCTTTCCAGGTCCTTCGCCGTGCGGCCACACGGTGAAGCTCAGGTACATCTAGGTTGGTAGGGTTCGTCCCTAGCGACCTAGAATTCGAGTTCTCGTTTCGTTCCGTCTAGTCTAGCCTGTTTGTCAGGTAGAAAGTATTGCTACGTGTAGGTAGTGTTTCCATGCGCCGCGAGTGCCGGTAAGAATATTATGAAGTTTAATAGAACCTACTAGAAGCCTATTATCCCATGCCGGGATGCTGCCGCAAGCTTAGCCCGCCGCAACAGGCGCAAGGAGCGCAGGCGCAACCCGACGTAGATGTGGACAGTTGTAGATGATTAGAAGATTCTCGCTTTCTCCGCTAGACTCTACACACACGCCTGCGCGTTTAAGATTACAGATTACGAACGCGCGTCAAGTGGAAGGTAGCCTAAGAGCCTAAGGATCGAAGTGTTGCATGAGTGAGTGTAGTTGAGGATGGTTGAGCTGCCCATCAAGCATTTCTCGAGTAAAACTAGATCTACATGTGATTAAAGAGAAGAAGCGCCAACTTCCTTTGCCAAAACGCATCTGTGCGTGCGCCCACGAGGAAACACCAACCTGCTGACATCATGCCCGGCGCGTATGCTCGTTGCTGCTCAACTGTGCCACCTCATAGCGTGCGGGCGACTTGCTTTCGGCCTATCCGTGTCGCCGCGGTACTAGAAAGCAACAACGCATCAATGCACCAACCGCTTCGCCCAACTTTGCTAGCGCGTGGCCAACCAAGGGCCTTGGCAAAGTTCATCCTCGTGCGGTTCGTGTGTGTCACATCACACAAGCACGGCGCCGACGGGCTCGGAAAGAGGCATAATGACTGTCAACACACCACGCTTCTTCGAAAACGACGCCTTGGCCTCAGCATCGACCACTGTAGCTGGAAGTGGGAGCCGGAGTGCTATGCTCGCTTCCGATGCCTGCAGAATGACCATATCAGCCGAGATCTGCAGGTCAAGTGCCGCCATCCCGACACCATTGGGTAGCCAGACGGAAAGTTTTAGGGCGCCATGCGAGTCCTCAGACACTGGGATGCGTTCCAACTCATGGCGAGGTTCTGTGTGTATGGCAGAGGGCACCTGGCTCGCGTCCACTGGAGCAGAGCTCGCATCACTGGAAGGCGTCTCAGCCCGGGCACGAGCCAACAACTTCTGGTCGTGTTCCATTGCAAAGTGGTCGGTGACGCCTCTCGCCTCGAGCATCTGCGATCTTGCTTGCCGGCAAGCCTCGATGAGTTCCTCATTCTTAGGATCGAGATGGGAAGCCCGCTTGAAAGCGGCGTAGGCATCGGCGAATTGCTTCTTATGCAGATACACAGTACCAAGCCGGAAATGCGCCTTTGGCCAATTGGGAGCCGCATCACATGCCCAGCCTGCGTCGCGCAACGCGCCGCCAATGTCGCCTAGAGTGAGCGCGGCTTGGCAGCGGTTCGCATACAGCTGGGCCGCAGGTGTAGCTTCTCCTTTAGCCACTGTACTCGGCGCGCTCCCATACGCTTCTTCTACGAGCCCGAGGGCCCGGGTGTAGAGCTTGCGCGCCTTCTCAACTTCTCCGGCCTTGAAGAGCGCGTTCGCCCGGAGCCGGAGCTCTTCACACTTCGAGGCCGAATTGGCCGCCGGGCCTTGGGTGTGAGGGTCGGAAACGTCAGACACGGCACCTGACGCAGCCACTTCGAGCGGCCGCTCCGCCTGCGGCTCGGCACTCTCTGCTCCTTCTCCCTCCTGGTCGTCTGGCACCAAGAGCTCGAGCTCCTCGATATGCCGAGTCAGCTCGGCATTGTCATGGTCAAAGCATCGCGCCGCTCGAAACGAGCTGAGTGCGCCTCTGGTATCCCCCATAGCTTCGAGGGCCGACGCCAATCGCACATGGTTCTTTGCCAGGGTGTAATCAATCTTAAGCGCGGCACGTGCGTCATCTGCCGCTTGTTCATTCTGCCCCATGGCGAGGAGGCAAGCAGCGCGGTTGCCACGCAACTTGAGCTCTTCGGCGTTGGTCAGGCCATCTACGTTGAGCCCCTCGCTGTAGAATGCAAGGGCGGCCTTGTGGTCGTTGCGCCCCATGGCAAGATTGCCACGAGTTCGCAGTTCTTCAACCATGTGAGCACGCGCCGCCTCTGCCTCCACCATCTCCTGCGAAGCAGCCACGAGCTCGATCTGTGCCTGCGGTTATTGGGTTGTCAATCGGTAAGTCAGGCCTAGATTTAGCGGTGGCTGCGCCGTGACATACGCGACCATTGCGATGTCGATTGGTGTGTCAGGCATAGATTGAGCAGATGTTGCTGTATGACATGCGCTAGTAGCCTCTCTGAGACATGAAGGACACTGCCTGCGGTCATCTCACCTGCTTCACTGATGCATCCACGATGTCACCTTGCTTTTTCTTGGCCGCCTCAGCAACTTCGAGCTCAGCGCGAGTCCGCTCGGCCGCAGCCGCAGCGGCTGCCACGTTTGCGCGCTGCCGGTCCACCTCCGCCTTAGCCTCGTCGCGCGCGCGCATCATCGCTTGTATGGAATCAGGGGTTGCGCCGCTGCCTGCCGCCAGGCCACTCAATGGATCTTGCACCCTGCTGTCGATGTTGACGTCTTTGCTAAGAGTATTGTCAACGGCGCGCTCAGCAAGGCGTCGCATCGCCTCTCCCGGATTCGGCGATCTCTCGGCATCTATGAGGTCTTGCTCAGTAAGACCAGTTGATGCCAAGAATTGAGCCATCTTTGCTGGGTCGTCGCTTGCACCCTCGGTCAGTGAGAAGGCGGTATCGAGCTTAGCGGCCACGGCGTCAGCGCTGCGCAGCCCGGCAGTGAGCGAGTTGACCGAGCTTGCCGAGGTGTGCAAAGCTGCCGTCTCCGATCCAACGCGATGAGCCCTAGCCGAGGCCATCGCCCTCTGAAACTCTGGTGGTGCGCTTTTCAGCTTCTCCTCGAAGGCCTCGAGCGCTCTGGCGGCGCGCGTTGAATCGCCCATCGCCTGGGCTGCCTGCAGCTCTGCAAGGGCCAGCTGAATCTGAGGAGGCAGCGCCGCGGCCGCCGAGAGCGAGGGCGAGACGCATGGTGGCTCGTCGACTTCCCGGCTAATCTTGTCGAACCTTGAGTAATCGAGGCCTTTTGCCCGCCCCTTGCCTGTCGTGAAGTTCCGCTGCGAGAAGTATTCGGCCATCAGGCGTCGGGTTCTACTAGTCTCACCTGCTTCTCCCTCTCGGCGGCTCTCTCTCTCTCTCTCTCTCCCTCCCTCTCCCTCTCTCTCTCTCTGTGACTCTCGGCGCCGCCGCGCGAGGGCGAGCAGCCAACGGCCTCCCCCACCGCTCCCCCCCGCGCGCCTCCCGGCAGCCGACACCAAGTATAAACTTAGTTGGCGCGCGGATATTGTTGTTGTTGTTCTTACGACTTACGAACGGCACTTGTCGCCTGTCGCAACACGAACGAACAAACGAACCGCAGTGTTCCTGCTAAGTGCCGGCAGCCAAGCAAGGTTGGAATGAGTAAGGCAGCTTTGGATCCAGTCAAGGTGAAGCCCACCGCTGAGCGTGTGTAATCAGGAATACCGGAGGGATGACGGATCCGAGGTTACCACTGACTCAGATGGGAACAGAGGGGACGGAAGGGAAGCGGCGAGAGGCGCGGCGGAAGTTGGGGGGTGGCCAATGACGGGCTGGACCACCTCCTCAGCAGAGGAAGGCGGGAGGACGGGCTTGGGCGAGGGCGAGCGCGACGACGGAGCGGACATGGCTGGGAGGGTCGGGATGGATAGGCTGAAGCTGAGGGATTGGTGGGGTTTGGTATTGAGGTAGTGTTGAGAACGAGGGACGAGAACGGGAACGAGAACGAAAACGAGAGCGACGAACGAAGAACGACAGACGACAGACGGCCCGGGGCCGATGGACCGACGAGATGACACTACACTCACGTCAACACTCTCCATGCTAACGTACAGACGCACGACGCCAACATCCCGACTCAAGAGCCGGGGGCCGAGCCACAGAACAAGGAGGTCAGAGTCTCGGAAGACGAGAAATACATAAGAAAGCTAAACAACATTTGGCTACATACCGAAACCGATTACCTAGGCTAAATAACCGACACCAGCACAGTAGCAGAAGATGGAGAGATCCAACACTATCACCCGCCAGCCAGATGGGAGGGCGGATACAAAGGCCCAAGGTACATGGAATACCCCTTGGCGGATGAGTACGCCATACGAAAAGGAAAAATCGCGCTAGACGCGATAACAGTCGCGGATGTTAACAAGGCCGCGCTTAAAGCATCCCGGGGAAACGCCCCGCAAGCGGCAAAATTCGCATGGGAAAGGCGACTGAACATCACAAGCGAAGAATGGAAACACATAGCTAAACTATACACAATGCCGCTGTTGAAGCACACGGACAAACACCTCCACTTCAAACATATCACGCACAGAAGAATTGGTACTAGAAACAGATTCATAGCTCATAGCCTCTCCGACAGACGTGTGTAGGCTATGTCATCGACACCGCGACAACTCGTGTCATCTAGCGTGGTGTCCCGCGACGAAAACCATCTTCGAGACCATAGATGCCCTCAACAACTTCACTCCCCCCCCCGGAAGGTCACGCACACAGAAAATGAAGGATAGACTATTTGCATATCCTGGTACGAACACTGTCGGCGCGCGCTCCATCGCTAAAACTATAACAATAGTTTTCGTTAGTAGGTATACGTAGGTATATAGGTATATTATAGATCGAGAGATCCCTGAGTTAGGCCTTAGCTCGGTTGTGGTCGTGCGTCATGCGGTCGTCGTGGGCGTGGTCGTGCGCAAGGCGCAGGGCTCGTTATACCCTTGGACCTTCCAACCGGATCCGGACACGCGTAGTGAGCGTCGATGTACGTACTACGTATTATATATAGATACGTACTAAGGAGGGGAGGGGGGGACTCAGGCGCGAGGCGCGAGGCGCGAGGCGCGAGACTTTTGGCTTTTGGCGCGAGGGCGATAGGCTGTCCCCCATGGGCAGGAAGCGGTCCGCTGCGGCGGTGGACACTACTCTCTACGAGGTTGACCACCTCGTGGCCAAGCGTCTAGTGCAAGGACAAGTTCAATACCTCGTCCGCTGGGAGGGCTTCGACGAGAGGAGCGACACGTGGGAGCCTCTTGAGAATCTGGCGGGACCGCTTTGCCATCTGTGACTTGCCAGCGGGCGGGAAGGGGTGGGCGGCATCGTAGTCAGCGACCAATGAAACAACTGAGCGTTAGTACCACTACTCCCACTAGCCCGGTACTATCACGACACCCCTCAGCGCACTTGCCCGCACGCCTTGAAGTGATGGCACAGACACATACACATATGCATCCCTTCAAATCTCCCCCCTCGCAAACCCCCGGCTCCCATTATAACTCTCCACAAGCTACAATGAGGGAAAACCCAGTGAGGCGGACCGGTCGACGCCGGCCGACTCTCCGGGGGAAAACACCGGGGGGGGGGGGGGGGGGACCTCTCGTCGTGAAGCAGAACGGCCCTTACAGCTCGCGCCGCGAGCAGTCCTCGAAGAAATAAATGACTGCGCCCCCCGATACCTGCCACAGGGACGTCTTGAGCCACTCCCTTCTTCTCGCCCCTCCTGTCGCTAGCCGCCCCCCTTCGCCCGTTTGCTAACGCAAACGGGGCCCGTTTCTTACCGCACTCCATCGGGGGGGGCGCAAATTCCCCCCTCTCCCTCTCTCCATTCTCCTCCGCCCCTCTCCCTGCGGCGCGTCGCCATGCGGCGCGCCACGGCCTGCTCTCAGAGGGCCTTTGGGGGCTCCCAGAGGGCCAGCAAGGGCAGCTCAGGGGGCAGTGGAGGCTGGGGCTCAGCCCCTGGCCCCCCCTGCCTCTCCCACGCTTGCCACGCTGGCCATTGGAGCCTCCCAGTGGCCTCTGTATGCCTGGCGACCAGGGGAGGGGGGGGAGTCAGCTCGAGGGCAGGCCCATGCTGGGCGTGGGAGTGCGAGTCTCGGCCCGCGCCCACTAGGGGTCTGGGCCAGAGTGTTGATTGCCCAGCCCCTGCCAAAGGGCAGGGGCTGGGGTTGATTGTACGGGCCCACCCCGGGGGGTGTCCGCGATGGAGAGAGGGGGGCGCGAGGCCCCCATTGACCCCCACTTATAAAAGTAGGTTGCGTAGTCAGCGACCAAGGAGGCACAGCGGCGCATGAGCTCAGCCATTGGTTCCCATGTGGCAGAAGATCGCGCATAACCGCGCCACTTGACGAGGTAGCAGCGATTATCTCCCCGGCCCTTGCGATCCAGAAGGGACTCCCGAGTCACGCACCGCGTCGAGCACGTATGACATGACACGGGGGTGCCCCTTCTTGGGGTCGCGCGCAGCGAGCAGCAACCCATTGAGCGCGTCCGGCCAGTCCACTCCCGCGGTGAGGGAACCTTCCAAAGCTCGGATTAGTTGCATCCGAAAGCCGGCGGTGGGAGGGAATAGGAATAGGAATAGGAAATACTACTAGGAATAAAGGAGGGAGCGAATTTCGAATTTCGGCATACCATGGCATACCAGTTGGCATCCTACATGTGAATGACAGTGATTTAGATCTATCTAGAAAGACACTAAAGACAGCTATTTTTTACCGGTACCTCTGCATCTGCAACTCGCAACTCGCAACTCTGGGCAAGAAAAACAGTGAACAGTGAAAGACGGGGCTAAAGACTAAAGACGGGGGGGGGGGGGCGAGGGGCGAGGGGCGAGGGGGGAACAACTTTCACGTTCTCCTTGTTGCTAAAGATTTCTTGTACTTGTACTTGTACCGAGTTTTTTAAGCCTTCTCCCTTCTTTCTCGCGCCTTCCGTCCTCCCCGTCCCCGTCCCCGTTCCGCGTAGTCCCTGCAGTTCCTAGTTCTAGTTCCGTGCCATTCACCCATCAATTCCAAATGCCCGATCCTTTATTCTTTCCCCGTTCTCTCGGAGAGCCCTTCCCGGTCTCCCCGGAGGAACCGTGCGCCGCGCTAGCCGCCGGTGCGCCTCCGCTTCCGCGAGTTGTTTCAAATTCAAAGCTCTGAGCTCAAACAAACAAAGCGAGGAAACGAGCTTTTTCGTTCCGTCACTCTCAGGTCGACGCAGCGCGCAGCGCGCGACCTTCCCCTACCCAGTGATTCCGCTTTAAGGAAACTGGGGGAGGGGAAGGGGCTGTTGGTAGGTAAAGGTTGGTAGTACTAAGGAGTAACACATGCACTCTGCAAGTAGCGGTAAGTAAGGCTGTAAGTAAGTTGGTAAAAAAATAAATTGTACTGAGTAAGTGTTACCGGTCTAGCTAGCAGTAGCAGCATCAATACAACCAATAGCTTTCAAGATATCCGCCAAACCACCAGGGCAGCCCGACTTTGGGACCACACGTCACACGCAAACCCCTCACACAAGAGTGCGCTCCTCCCAAAGCCACTGTCCATTATGCTGGTGTCCCAATCGAAGTGCCGTCATATGCGCGTGCTATCTCTCTTGCTAGGGTAAGAAGAGCGCCGTCACCAGCTGGATAATACTACAACTTATTGAACATCCGCGCCGATGTGCGAGGAGTCAGTCGTGCTTGGCGATGCCTCGAGCATGACCGATCCCGTCTCGCGCCATGGCTGCGGTGTCTAGAAGCATTTGCGGTGGACGATCGATGGCCCCGACTCGTCGTACTCTTGCTTCGAGATCCACATCTGCTGGAAGGTGGAGAGGGAGGAGAGGATGGAGCCACCGATCCAGACGGAGTACTTGCGCTCCGGCGGCGCGATGATCTTGACCTTCATCGACGCGGGCGCGAGCGCGGTGATCTCCTTGGACATTCGGTCGGCAATGCCAGCGTACATTGTGGTGCCACCCGAGAGGACAATGTTGGCATAGAGATCCTTACGGATGTCAACATCGCACTTCATGATTGAGTTGTACGTGGTTTCGTGCACGCCCGGCGACTCCATTCCGAGGAAGGTCGGCTGGAAGAGGGCCTCTGGGCAGCGGAAGCGCTCGTTGCCGATGGTGATGACCTGACCGTCGGGAAGCTCGTACGACTTCTCGAGTGCCGATGAGGAGGCTGCCGTCTGCATCTCCTGGTCAAAGTCGAGCGCGACGTACGCGAGCTTCTCCTTGATGTCTCGGACGATCTCACGCTCGGCGGTGGTAGTGAAGGAATAGCCGCGCTCGGTGAGCAGCTTGACCATCCAGTCAGTCAGGTCGCGGCCGGCAAGATCGAGGCGAAGAATGGCGTGCGGCAACGCGTAGCCCTCGTAGATGGGTACAGTGTGGGAGACGCCATCGCCAGAGTCCATCACGATGCCAGTGGTGCGTCCTGACGCGTAGAGCGAGAGGACGGCCTGGATGGCGACGTACATGGCGGGCACGTTGAAGGTCTCGAACATGATCTGGGTCATCTTCTCACGGTTCGCTTTCGGGTTGAGCGGCGCCTCAGTGAGTAGGACCGGGTGCTCCTCCGGCGCGACACGGAGCTCGTTGTAGAAGGTGTGATGCCAGATCTTCTCCATGTCGTCCCAGTTGGTGACGATGCCGTGCTCAATGGGGTACTTGAGCGTGAGGATGCCACGCTTGGACTGCGCCTCGTCGCCGACGTATGAGTCCTTCTGGCCCATGCCGACCATCACGCCGGGTTGTCGCGGGCGGCCAATGATGGAGGGGAATACAGCGCGGGGGGCATCGTCGCCGGCGAAGCCAGCCTTGCACATGCCGGAGCCGTTGTCAACGACGAGCGCAGCAACATCATCGTCAGCCATCAGTTTGGTTTGGGGTTCCTGTGAGAGGTGAGGGCGAAGCCGGGAGGGGTGAGGAATGAGCGAAGGGCAGAGAGTGCTATGAGGAGTAGGGTGGTGGCTCTGGTGTGGTGTGGGGATTGCGACGCGTAGAGCGAGGAAGGGGAGGGAGAGCGTACGTTGGTGGGTTGGGTGGGCGTGGGGAGGGGGAGGGGAACGAGGAGAGGGAGAGAGGAGAAGACCAGAAAAGAGAGAGTGAGAGCAGAGAAGAGAAGAGAAGAGAGAGAGAGAGAGAGAAGAGAAGAGAGAGAGAGACGGGGCGGACTCTCTGAATGCCTCCTTCGGCTCTCCTCCTCTCGGCGGGAAAGGAGGGAGGGAGGGAGGGGAAGGAGAAGGGGGGAGGGAGGGGAGAGAGGGGAGAGAAGAGGGGGAGAAGAGGGGGGAGAAGGGGGGGCGGGTGGGAAGGGGAAAGAGACAGCGAGCGAGAGAAGAAGAAGAAGAGAGAGGGAAGAAGGAGAGAGGGGGAGAGAGAAGAGAGGGAGAGGGAGAGAGAAGAGAGAGAGAGAAGAGAGAGAGAGGGAGAAGAGAGGGAGAGGGAGAGAGAAGAGAGAGAGAGAGAAGAGAGAGGAGAAAGAGAGATGAGAGGGAGAGGGAGAGAGAAGAGAGAGAGAGAGGAGAGAGAGGAGAAAGAGAGATGAGAGGGAGAGGGAGAGAGAAGAGAGAGAGCGAGAAGAGAGCGAGAGGAGGCGCCAGCCGCCGAGTGCTCGCACTCCTCGTCGGCCGCTCGCTTCCTTCCGCCCCCCCCCGCGCCCCCCCCCGCGGCCCCGCGCCCCCTTTCTGGTTGTTTCCCCCTTCTCTCTTACGTATTCACTAAGGAGTAACGATCTCTGCCGGGCGGAGAAGGCGAGCGCGCGCGCGGCGGCGGCGCGCCAGCAACGGGCGCGCGCGGGGGGGGGGGGGGGGGCGAAGGGGAGAAAGAGAGAGGGAGAGAGAGGGAGAGAGAGGGGGAGGGGGGGAGGGCCGGAGAGAGAGAGAGAGAGAGAGGGAGGGAGAGAGAGAGGGCGGGGGGGGGGGCGGGGGGGGACACCAAGAGAGCCCACACGCACTCTGCCGAGCGCTCCCTCCTTTCCCCTCTCTCTCTTTCCCCTACGTCGCTCTACTTTGATCTACTCTGGGCCCCCTCCCCTCGCCTCCCTCCCTTACTCTCCCACCCTCACCATGCTGCCCCACCATGTTCTTTAAGAGATATTCGACGGTTGACGGACCACTACAAAACGTACCCGTCATGGTTCCTGGAGTGGGCCGAATGGTAAAGAAATCGTGACGAATACCCGAGCCGCTCTCTCGCGCTGCTACGCGCCGCTCGTCGTCTCGTCGTCGATGTGCGCGCGTGTGAGCAACGATTCACTCGTAGGCCGCGACGCATTTCATGAGCATCACACATTACACAAGTACACATGTACATATACATCTGCGTCATCCAGGTATGGGCCAGGTATGGGCCAGGTGCCAGGTGTGGGCCAGGTATGGGCCAAAGTGTTGATGGCTTAAAGTGCAAGTGGCAGGGCATGAGCGTGACCGACAATCTATTGCATTCATAGCCCGGCCACTCACTCTTTTTAAAGACTATTTTGGAGAGGGGATGTGGGGGTGTTGGGTGAGCTGATGAAGGGGCTACGGGCTACGACACGCACGCATCACAAAAAAAACACACAAAATCAAAATCAAAGTACAAAATTTTCCTGGGGTGCTCAAGACTCAAGACCACAAAATTTTGGCGTGTGTCGACGTGCCGACTCCGATGTCCGACGTCTGTATCTGTGATCTCTGATCTCTGACCCCCTGCGCGGTGACTCCCTTGCCCCTGCGTGCTACGCTTCTACGCTTCCCAATGTGCCGACCTAGATGTGAAAAACAGCGGGTGAGGTCTAGAAAGACATTAAAAACAGCTGTTTTTGGGAATCGAAAAAAAACAGTAAAAAACAGTGCAAAAACAGTGGGGCCACGTATACCGTAGGGGGGCCTTCCCTTTCCCCCCCGCGCGCGGAACGCCTCCGCCTCCACTCCTCCGCGTCCTGCTGTCGCATTCGCGAATCGACACTCGTTAGGCTTCTCTTCGTCGTTCGGTATTATCGTTATATAATTCTCTCGTTCTCGTCCTCGGTCAAAAGCTTCGCTTGGACGCATAGGATCTTGGGTTGTGGAGCGCCCTCTCTCTTACTCTCGAAGAGAAGGGAAGTTTCCCCACCTTTCTTCCTCCCAGGCGCCTCGCAAATAGGTTTAATTCGCTATCTTCTCCGCGATTCTCTATCTACTTCAGTGATTGCAATCAGGTTTAATTTGCAATCTCTTCGCATCTTCGCATCTCCCCCTTAGGCACACCGCACTTCTTTCGTCTTATTCGATAGGTCTCTTTGAATCCTGTGCGGCAGGATTGCCCCTTGTTTCCGTTATGGTGCGATTCCCCTTCTAGACGGGATCGCCGACAGATCGCCTTCTGATCGTCGTCCGTCGTCGTCTGGCCGGAGTGTTTGGGTTTGATTTTAGTCGAGTTATGTGAGAAAGTCGTGGGGCGAGAGTCGGAGTGTTTTCCTGGGTGTCTTTGTCCGTCGTCTTGTCGTCAGTCGTCATCCATCGCTCTCGCTCTCGTCGCTCTCGCTCTCGTAACACTCGTACCCTACAGCCTCGCCTCTCCTCACCAGCGGCGGTGGCCTCATCTGCCGGCGTCCGTGTGTTTTCAGCGGTCGGAGCAATGCATGGTGACCTCCGTAAGGCTGTGAAGGATTCGACGCTCGAGCACTCGCTTATGGCAGCGTACAACACGGATTGAATATTGAATAATACTACTAAGAATATTGGAAGAATGTGAGTCTCGACGTCTAGACGTCTAGCTAGACTTGTGACTTGTTGTGTATAAGCTTATGTGGATGGTTATGAGCTGTAGCAATACACAATTGTTGTCATTCATGCGTTTGCATCCCACTACCTTATCTATATAAACCTTTTAATAGTCTCACCGCACACGCGGCCGTGGACCCTCTACTTTCTACTCACGTAGGAAACTTTCTACACCCCCACTTCCCCGGCCCTTCTCCCCCCGCCATAAGGCGACTCCCCCCGTGCACTACTAGGGGGATAGGGGTGAAGGGCTTAGATATGGTCCGGTGGCCCGCGCCCCCCCCCCGGTGATCATTCCCCCCCTTCCTCCTGTGTCTCCGAGTGGGCGGCGGTCTCAGCCCCGACTTATCCTGTAAACAGGTGCGGGACTTACCTATTTTTCGGTGAGCGGAGCTCTCGCTCCGCCCACCCCCTTCTCCGCGCTCTCTCTCCCCTCTCCTGCGGCACGCGCGATGGCGCGCCTGCGGCAGGCCTGCAGCTGCCTGCTGGCGACCCCTGGAGGCTCCTGGAGGCCAGCTCTGGGGGCAGAGGAGGCTGGGACTGGGCCCTGGTCTCCCCTGCCTCTCCCTCGCTGGCGCTCCTGAGCCTCTGGGGCCCCCAATCTGCACCTGTCTGCCTGTCGACCAGGGGGGGAGGGGGGGTTGGAGCAATGGGCTGGCCACGAGGGGCCAGGATGGGCGAATGGGGCGAGCCTGTGGGGAAGGGAGTGGGTCAGTAGGGCAGTGGCCTCCTGGCAAGCCATCAGGCGTGCCAGGAGGATGGGTGGTTCCTCCCCCATGGCAGGGGAGGAGTGGAGAGAGGGGGGGGCTCGTGCCCCCCCATGGGGCAACCAAGTATAAACTTAGTTGTCCCACTACCTTATCTATGGTTAGTTATGGTGGGCCGCGCGCAGCGCGAAGCTCCGACGCCGTTGGTGTAGTAGTTAACTGTGAAGGAGACTTGCTCAGCCCTAGTTACCTGCGAGTTAATAGTAGTTACTTGCGAGTTGGGGGCAGTTAGTTAACTACTAGTGCTACTTAGGAGGTAGCTAACAACCGCTAACTGAGTTAACTAGTTAACTGCTTCTCCTAGTCCCTAGCCTTGTGAAAGATCTCCAGTCTCCAGATCTCCACAGCTCCACATAGTCCATAGCTCCATCCTGGATGCCATCCACACCTCCCCCACTACCCCGGGCCAGTGCCAGGGGTAGTAGTGGTGGTGGTACTAACGCTCAGATGGGTTTCAACATTATTATCGGTGGTTCCGTGGCCGGCAGTAAAGAGTGAAACACGCGCCCGATGTGCTCACTAGAGCACTAGTAGTGACACTAGAACACTAGAACTAGCAGAACACTAGAACGCTAGAACCTAGAACCTAGAACCGTCGGAAAGTCACCCCTCACCACCACCACCCTGGGAGGAGGCCCCCATCGTCCCCTCTAGAGACACCAAGGCCCCTCGCGCCTTCTTCCCTTTGATTGTGAGCAGAACCGTTCCAACGCACCGTCGGCCGCGCGTGCCACACCGATCAAGCTACTTTTTATACTTTAGTCCTTAGAAGAGTAAAAAAGAGAGGTGGGGGGGAAATCTCCTCGTTTGCGCGCGGGAAAGCGAAATCTAATCACTCCTGTCTTCATCATCAGCAGCAGAGGCGGCGGCCGCTGAGAGAGAGAGAGAGAGAGAGAGAGAGAGAGAGAGAGAGAGGAAGGGGAAGAGAGGAAGGGGAAGAGAGGAAGGAGGAGACGAGGGCAGAGAAAGAAGCGAAGGAGGAAGCGTGTGCGTGTGCGTGTGTTTGTGGAGGCGAAGGAAGCGTGAGCGGAGTGGGGGCTGATGCTCGCGCGGCTGTCTCGCCCGAGCCGGCGGCTCTCTCTCTCTTTCCGCCACTTCCAGCTGAGCAGCGTACAACACAAAGAGCTGCTTCAGCGCAGCCTCCACGAGAGAGAGGGCTTCTGGGGAGAGGTGAGGGGCGGCTCACGCAAGCGCGCAAGAAGGCGACCCAAATGGCCTACATACGTCTGCTCGAGCGAACGAGACAGACAAAGAGCCAAAGGAGGAGAGAAGAGGGGGGGGAGGGAGGGAGGGAGGGAGAGAGAACGGATGGCCACGCTTCGTATCCCCTCACAAAATCTAACTTCGACTAGATTGCCTGCTTTAGTGGTGCCAAACACAGTCTCTTTTCAGCCATCAAATAAATTCTGCCTCCAGAGGATGGACTCAATGGGTGAGAGACCGCTCGTGCTTGTCCTTAGGTGGCACGGACTCACCTTGAATGGTCGACTCCCTTCACGCACGTGCTCGATGAGAGCCGCCCACCTCATTATCGCTGGTTTCCGGGGGGCGAGCTCAACATTTGCTACAATGCAGTGGATCGCCACGTGGAGGCCGGACATGGTGAGTGCCTTCCCTTTAGCTGGGCGCAAGTTTTGCCCTTGTGACATTGACTGGGCCCAGAAGCATCGTTGATGCGACACGCGGGTGACCCACGCCTCCCTGACCCACTGTCCAGGCGAACGCATCGCAATTGCGCACGATTCCCCTCTCACAGGCAGCGAGTGCACGGTGTGCCATGCACCGAAAGCCCGAGCCATTTCGCACGCCTGCGGTGACCCTGACGATTCGGGCCATCTCACCTGCGTGGCGATGACCCATTCACACAGGTCAGCTATTCAACGTTGCAACTTCACGTTGCCCAACTAGCAACAGCTCTTGCCCAACGCGGGGTCCGCAAAGGCGATCGTGTCCTATTGTACATGCCAATGATCCCAGAGACAATTGTTGGTATGCTTGCTTGTGCCAGGCTGGGCGCCATCCACTCGGTCGTCTTTGGCGGCTTTGGCTCGAATGAATTGGCCGTACGTATCGAGGACGCCGCTCCTGTAGCCATACTCACGGCCTCCTGCGGCTTTGAGACTGGTGGGAGGCTGGTTCGTTACCTTCCTCTGCTCGAGGGAGCGCTCAAGATGAGCTCGCACCGACCATCGTCTGTGCTTGTGCATGACCGGCGCGCTACAGCGAAGAGCGTAGCCGGCTTCATCGATGACTCGCTCCAGTTGAGCACACTCGACGCCTCTGTTGGCGCTGAGTACTGGTGCTCCGCGGTGAAGCCATTGCGCTCACTGCCCATAGCCGAGCTGCAGCCTTGCGTCCCCGTACCATCGGAGCACCCGCTGTACATTCTGTATACGTCGGGCACGACAGGCGCTCCCAAAGGAGTAGTGCGCGACTCGGGCGGGCACGCTGCTGTGCTTACCTGGACGATGCGGCACTTTTTCCGTGTGAGTCCTGGCGAAGCGTGGATGTGCGCTTCCGACCTCGGCTGGGTGGTCGGCCACTCGTACATTGCCTACGCGCCGCTACTCTCCGGTTGCACCTCAATCCTCTTCGAGGGCAAACCAGTCGGTACACCGGATGCGCGCGCACTCTGGCGCGCCGTCGAGCGGTGGGGCGCAGTCGGTCTTTTCGCCGCGCCCACAGCCCTACGAGCTATCCGCGCCGCGGATCACGAAGCTGAAGGCGTGACACGGCATGACCTCTCCTCACTCCGCGCACTCTTCGTCGCGGGAGAGAGGTGAGCTTGCGTCTCCCCATAACCACCCGCCCGCCCCACTTTCCTTTCTAACCTCCACGCCACTTCTCCTGATCGTCCAGATGCGACCCTCCCACCGCCGAGTGGATCGGCCGAGCGCTTGGTATCCCCGTCGTCGATCATTGGTGGCAGACTGAGACGGGGTCTCCCATATGCGGTTTCATCGACGAGGCCATCGGCGCGGTCGGTGGATCGACTGCTCTGCCGTTGCCCGGATATGATGTCCACGCTGTAGATCCGCAAACTTCGGAGCCATTGCCAGCGGGCGAGCTAGGAGACCTCGCCCTCAAGCTCCCACTTGCCCCAGGCGCACTGCAGACGCTGTGGCATGCCGATCAAAGATTTGTCGACGCCTACTTGAAACGCCATCCGGGTTGGTGAGTCCTTGCCAATCTAAATGATGAAATGTACATGCAAGGGCTCACATTTTACGAGCTTGTGTGTCGATGCTGCCAGGTATGACACGGGCGACGCGGGTTACGTGGGAGCTGATGGTTACGTGCACGTGATGGCACGCACCGATGACGTGATCAATGTGGCTGGCCATCGTCTCTCTACTGGCGCTCTCGAAGAGGTATGCGTATTTAGCGAGCGAGGCGAGAGCCGACCAAGGCTGCGTGTGGACTACACCGCAAGTCGGCTATATCTCCTGTCCCTCAACTTTCTGTCGACGTTGCGCAAAAGTGCTATTGACAATCGGGAGAAACCTTAGTGTCGAAGCACCTCGCCTTCTCTCTTGACGTATGGCTCATTTCTCCCCCTTCAACTTTTCAGGTGATGACCTCTCATCCCGAGGTTGCTGAATGTTGCGTGGTGGGCGCAGCTGATGACTTGAAGGGACAGCTTCCCCTCGGTCTGCTCGTCCTTACGGGCTCGGCAAGAACCTCGCCCGAGGAAGTCGAGGCACAGGTGTGGCTTCGCATTGTGCCCACAGCGGTTTCAACACGCAGCATGTGCGCGCAGGGCGCTGCGTCACCTTTGCACCCCTTAGCGCACCTATCAGTTTCTCATCATCGCATGGAGTGACATCGTGCAATGCTTGTTTGTAGATTGTGCAAATGGTGCGTGAGCACATCGGTCCAGTAGCCGCCTTCAAGCACGCCATCGTCTTGCCTGCACTTCCGAAGACGCGGAGCGGGAAGATCTTGCGAGGGCTTTTGTTGAAGCTCGCCGATGGTCAAACGGCGACCCCGCCCGCAACACTTGAAGATCCAGAAGTCTTCCAGGAGGCTGCGCGAGTGATCTCGGAGCGGTGGAGGGCTGGACGGGAAGAGTAGCTTGCACACGCCCAGTGCCAATGCATTTGGCTGCTTCTCGCTGCCGTTTTTCGGGGGTTTAGAAGAAGACATGATGCTTCGCTACTTGCCGAAGTGAATATTTGTGTGACAAAGAAGGTGATGGTGAGTCCGCCAATGCAGCGCGGAAACGCGCTTGTTACTCGTTTGGGGCGAGCGAACGAGTATTTCAGTGTCTATTTCCACATACAGCCATTCGTTTCGAAGTATCGCTAGGAAATCCTGCCCCTAAAGAAACTTCGAAACAAAAGTAAGTCACCTTGTCCACCAGCCACCACAGCTAGGGTTTGGTACGTGAAAGTTCAACTGGTTTTGAGGTGTTGCCACCCTTAGCCCTTGGGCCATGTGAACACCTCTTTAAGGAAGTGGAAGTGTCGAGCGAGACAGCGTGTAAATACCTCCTCCTACAAGTGTTGCCACACTTAATGTGAACACTTGTGCATAGATGGGGTAACAGCTTATCAGCTCTCAAGCTTATGGAGCTATCACTAATATCAGCACTAATATCAGCTCTCATGAGAGTTGTCCCGACTAACAACAAAACTCCCCTGTGCGCGCACGCATGTGTTGACGATTAACGCTCTCCACAATCCACACACAAACTCTCTCTCTCTCCTCTAGCGTTAGCGTACATTGGTACTACTAGTTGTGGTAGTTGGATGAACCTAACGCATCTTAGGGATTGAGGATAGACGATAGAGCGTAGCAGCCAAGCAGCCGACCGACGGAGGCTACTACGTATGTATATGTATGCTGAAGTATCGATGTTGATGGAGGGGGGGTAGGCGACGATTCTAATAGTAAAAGGAGTCATAGTAGTAGATCAGCCCCTTTAAGATTAGTCTAGAGTCTAGCAGCCGACAACTAATATCAGTGATTTGGCACTTTGGAGCTATTACTCTTATTGAGAGCTCATAACAGTACTCTTACCCCATCTAAGTCACTTGTGAACACCTTCACGGCTGTATGTGTATGTGTGCGCCCATTAGGCGGCTTGCCTTCATTCTGTCTCCTTTCCCTCCGGTTTCTTCCCCCTCCCCCTGCAGCACCTCCTCCAGAGGTGCTTCGCCTCTTAAGAGATATTTTTTTTGAGACCTCCTCCCTTCATTTGAAGTTCGGATGCCTTCATGGACGAGCTTTTTTGTATTTGATGTTGCTGGGCCTTGTGGTTTCAATCTTTACGGGTGCTGAACCCGAATCGATAAGCGGCCTTTTGTTTTCAATCTTTACTTGGGAAGCTGAACCCGAATCGACACCTTCTAACAATTCTTGGAGGTGGGGAGTTAATTCCGAGTCGACATAAGTTTTGATTGTACCAAGCAGATCATCACGACTCATATCCATGATTGTTTTCACAGTGACTTTCTTGCTCAAGAGAGTGTGGCGCTTTGGCGAGCGAGCTGATTGTTATGTAGTTCTTCAGCTCAAACTTGTAGTTGCGCACCACTAGGTGCGCTGAGGCGTCCTTAAACGCGCTGGCCAATGCCTTGTTGGATGCCCGCGGGATTTCTTTGAATTTTTCGTCGAGTGTTTGATACTTGACCGCGATCGGGCAGGGGATACCCGCCTTGCGAAAGTCCGCCACATCTTTGTATTCTTCGCGGAATTGATTGGCGCAATCCGCCGTGACGAGAATCTCCCAAGGGCCGGAGGCGCTCTAGGATAGAAATTCGGGCTCGAGGTCTACGCCCTCCAGCTTGTTTAGGTGCGCGACGATCGCGCCGAGGACCTCTTCGTCTTTGGCCTTGTGCCCCTTCTCGTATGCCGTAAAGGTGATAATGATCTTGTGGGAGTCCGGGAATTCGGCCTCCCCCTCGGGTTCGGGCTCTAAGTCTTCGTCAAGGAGGGCCACCTGTGTGACCAAGGCGAAGGGTGGGGTTAGCCTTGAATAGGTTTTCGTCTCTCGGGCGTCCATATGGCTCAATGTTTCCGCTATGTTGTCTCCCCCTACCGAGGGTTCCGTGTGGATTGTGCTTTGTGTAGGCTCTCTCTCAAGTTGGTGTTTCTTGTGGTGGGCCTCCTGGGCCTGTGTCACTTGCGACGTTCGCGCGCCCGTGGCTCGCTTGTCCGTTTGGCCTTCGGGGGCGTTGGGGGGCATCCCTCCTGGTCTGCCTCCCTTTTTGCTCCTGTGCCCCTTGCTGGGGGGTCCTGTCTGCTCTTTGTTCAACCCCTTGTTGTGATGCGGCATTTCCCCATTGGGGTTCTGCTGTAGATGGTATCGGGCCAGCCCCTCGCCCCTCGCGCCGGAGCGCGAGGGCGGTACCGCGGTCGTGTAGGGTCCCAGCCCGGAGGCCTTCCCTTTGGAAGCGTCCCATTGGTGTGGTGTGACTGGTGTGGCTGTGTGTTGTGTTGGAGGTGTGCTGTATGCTGGCTGCTGCCAGCATGGCAGCCTTGTTCGTGGCGTTCGCGGTGGTCCGCGGGCGTGGCAGGCTGGCTCCTGTGCCCACCTGGCTGGGAGGGTCGTCCTGACGCGGTCGCTTCGGCGACAGCGGGGTGTCACTCAAACCTTCGTCCATCTCGGCGAGGGCAGCGGCAGCGAGGGAGGGCGGCGGCGCGCGCTCCATGACCCTATCAGTTTACTGATAGTTGCAGGAGTTGGAGACTAACACTCAGATGTTTTGTTACATATTAGCGGGCCCACGCCTAGGGATCTGGAGAGCGGGGCGCTGCAGCGCGCTCCATCGTCGATCGCAACCGCGTATGAACTTAGTTTAAACTTAGTTGTTCAAGATGTTGCCCAAGATGCCAGTGTACTACAACATGGCCTTGGGCGCGCATGTTGAAGGTCGCCTCACCTGCGGCTAGAGCTATCTCTTCTACAACTAAAAGCGCATATTCAACATTGTCCGGAAAAGGACCATTCGACCCCAAGGCTCTAGACCCGAGCCCCTGGTTCATTCAACGACGTGTCGACTTCAAAATCAGCGAAGATGCGCAAACTCTCAGCCATGTCGACCTCCTCCCATTCCGGATGATTGAAGGCAACAGTCATGACTGCCTTGGCGCACTGAGTCTCTTGGAGGTAGTATACTTGTCCTTGTGGGATGTAGGCGGCCTGGTTCGGCCCTAGCAGTAGTTCAGTGGTTATGTGGTTGTCAAGTTTATGAGCGTCCATCGGGGCCCATCCATTATATTGATCGCCTGCATGTATCCAAAGGCGCACCGACCCCTCGGCCACAAAAATGGTCGCATCAGCATTTGTCGTCCACACCGGTGGCCGTGTGCCGCCCGGTGCAAGCTCAATGATTTGGCCGCTGATACCCGGTCCAGTCACGCCGCCGCGCCCAGCGCGCGCCGTTAACTTAAGAAAAGGGAAATTTGAGGCGGTGACGTCCCAAAGACTGGCGCCGTACGGAAATGAGGCACCATTCGCGCACTGCTGCTGCGCGCCCCGGATGTACTTGAACACGCGCGTGTTGCCCGTGATCTTTGTGTCAGTGACAGCAGGGAACAAGCTGTTCGGTGTCTCAACTGCGCGCTGAGGGCATTGCCCCACGAACCCAGGCTGGCTGCACGCTACAGTGCGAGTCAAGGGCGACACTCCCAAGTATTCTGCTTGTAGATTAAGCTTGGATGCGCCTCGGATGCGCCGCTGCACTTCGGCTGCAGCTTCCACACTAACACCTAGAACGTGCGCAGCAATCGGTGTAGGCATCCCGTGAATGGGGTGAGCGAGCTGAGGCGAGTTTGGCTCGTACTCGGCGCTAGGCGGTGAGTTAAAGAAAAGTATGGCCGCACATCCATCTTTATCAATGCAGGTAATGGTATGCCACCAGTTGGCTGGAAAAAACCAGACCGACCCTTGCCGTGCAATGCCATACGTTCCTTCCCAAGGCGGCAGGGTCTCCTTGTACAACGGGTCGAATTTCGTTGGCGCGGCCATGGTGGTGGCCCATTTACCTTTCAACACGTAGGCCCACTCGTCGCCCAGCGTGTGCCAGTGAATGTCCCGGTTGACGCCTATGCCCTTGGCGAGGAGGAAGCCCATCGTGAGAAGGGGCCTCCCGTCATTGAAGTTTATTGCGCGGGAGAACTGGACTGAGCCAAAATCCGTCCCGTTCTCGTCGAAGTGGCTCGTCTTCGGCCCGACCAACTCAGGCTTGCCGAAGGTGCGGTTTGGATTGAGTGCCTGGTGCGGCAGCGCGTCGAAGCCCATCGGGCCATAGAAGGGCGGCGACTGCGGCCGGTCGTGCGCATCCACTGTCTTCTGCATCTCCGCCGGCGTAGCGCACCGCCCGCCCGAGCAAAGCGCCGAGATGAGGAGGGCGGCAGTCAGAGCAGACGAGCCGATCGCGACCGCCAGCAGCGTCAGCTGAGGGGAGCGGCGCGGCGGGGGCGGTGAGGCGATCATGAGAGGAGAGGGATGAAAGGAAAAAGTGGGGTGTGAGGGAGGAGGAAAGAAGTGGGAAGGGGGAGAGGGAGGCGGCAAGGGGGAGGGGAGGGGGCAGAGGGTGGGAGGGAGGGAGTGAGAGAGAAAGAGGGAGAGAGGGAGGGAGAGAGGAAAGCGAGGAAGGGGGCGTGGAGGGGGAAACAAGGAGAGAGCGAGGCCGGCCGGCCGTAGAGGGCGAACGGGAGTCCACCCAAGATTCGGCGCGCTTAATTTATCAATAGTAAATAAGGGGCGGGTTAGGGCGCTTTAACCTTTAAAAACCTTTTAATAGTCTCGCCTCACGTGTGGCACTGAGGGCGCTTTAACCTTTAATACAGTGACCAAAAACCACATTATATTCTCGGCGTACAAGATCACAAGATCCAGGCATACAGGGGCTTGTGCGGGGGGGGAATGAATGCTTTTCTCCTACTCCTGCTCGCGTTCAAGCGCCGTAAAGTCGCGTTCCGTCAAAAGAGGGCCAGTGTTTTTTTCATCCATACTCTTGTTTTCTGGTCTGCATGCAAATGCTGCTTGCTGGGTATGGAGGGTTGTGTCACGGAACTAGACCGAAGCTGGAGGTAGGGGCGTCTGTAGTGAAATGGTGTTTTGTGTTGGAGGGGACTTAGCGTTTTTCGTACTCGGTCTGCGTCTTTATCTCACCAGTAGAAGAAAAAATCTACGCGCCCTGTTACGGGTAAAAAACTGTTCGCACACACACACCCTAAGACATGGGCAACATCGCTGGGCGCATCGACAACCACAGCTACGGAACCGGCAACTACGACGTGGACATACGTGACCCCAAACGTGCAGCCGTGCGCGCGGGGTGCAAGATGACACTCTTCTCCGAGCTAGGCTCCAAGGGCGAGAGCACGCTCATCGAAGGCCCGCCCATCGCCAGCACCGACGACGTGCGCTTTGGAGAAGGCGTCGATCTCCAGACCATCGGGTGGGCTCACCCGGTGCGCTCGCTCTTCCTCGAGTGTGAGGAGGACTCAGCGGTTGGCCAAACGAACAAAAACATCAAGTCGGGGATTACAAAACTTTTCCTCCTGGTCCTCTTGTCGATATTCGCGGTCATTGTGGGCATCGTGGGGCTCATCTTCATACTCTCGATGTTGATCTTCAAGCCCAGGCGGCAGCCTGTGACCATCAACGCTCCCCCCCGTCGTGACACCCCCTCTCGCTCCCCCCCTCTCCCCGCACCCGCCTGACACCGGCCCCTTTTCACGCCTCGCGCTTGGCGCGCTTCGTGCCGCGAAGAAGATGAAAACTCAACCCGCGTAGCTGGGAGTCACCGCGAGGGGTCAATTGTGGGACACCAGTCGAATTGAGCGAATGGAGCATTGTTTAAAACTAAACTTTAAAATTAAATTGTTTTAAAATTATCACAGAAGAACAACTTTTTTTCTCTGCTTTCCCCGCGCCCCGAGGGGGAGACGCCGTGTCAGGGCTTTTTCCTCTGTGTTTCCCCTAAGGTCGACAATTACATAAACAGATAATTTAGGGTATATTTCACACGGAGCACCTGTGATGACTTGCAATCACATCGGTGCACGCCGTGCATGGGAGACGCCGTGTCAAGGCTTTTCCTCTGCGTTTCCTCTAAGGCCGACAACTACGTGACACAACCCGTTGTACCCAGCAAAACACCAATGTCACTACATACCTTCGGCCTAGTCGGCTGCTGCCTCCCCCGCACACCCTGTTCCGACAGAGAGCATCAGTTGAGGAAGGGTTCTGTGGGTCCGCCCCACTCCACATTTTTCCTCCACGTGGGGCGCTTGGCTTCACACTTGCTGCATAGGCCATTCCACTTGGCAAACTTGTCTTGCGTGTAGACCACGTACTTCCCGCGGTAGGCGTAGAAGACTTCGCAGGCCTTGGGGGGGGTGCGATAGGGTCCTTGGCCACGTCCCAAAAGTCAAACATGTCATCGTCTTCCTTATCGTCAAGGATGGGCTCCAGCATGGCGTCCGCTTGAGCATCGGACGCAACACGCGAGGCCTCCGTGGAGTTCTCGGTCGCGGGCTCGGCTACGGACTCCTCGAGCTCAATGACCTCTTCCTCCAGCTGCGTGGCCACCTCCAAAGCCTCTTGGGCCGGTGCGTCGGACGTCTTCTCTTCATTCTCCTCCGTCTTATCCTCACCTCCCTCCTCCTTCTTTTCGTTCGCCTCGATAGGAGCGGGCGCCTCGGCGGTATCGGCCTCCTCCTTCTCCTCCTCGAGCTGCGTGGCCTCCAGCTGCGTGGCCTCTTCGAACTGAGTGAAGACTTCTCCGGCTGGTGCGTCGGACGCAGCCGTCTTCTCCTTCTCCGTCTTCTCTGTCTTCTCGTCCTGCTCCTCCGCTTCATTGTCCTCGGTGAGAGCGAGCGCCTGCCCACGCAGCATGGCTGCCAGCCCCACCACAGCACCCAACATGCCCCTGGCTGAGGGGACAGAGAATGACCTGCCTACACGGGCCTACACGCACAGCACACTAGACATCAACGGTGCGCTCCCGGCTAGCACTCTAACTGGCCTGCCTGCGCACTCCAAACGCGCACTCCAGCTGCAGAAAGTTTATCTCAGCGTTTGGAGCGCTGCTCACGTAGGCTGAGTGAGTGATATGGGGTGGTGTCTCGTGGGCTGTCGTCGCGATTTTGCGCGCCCTTTCCCTACCTCTCTCAAGACTTCTCTTCAATCCATGCCCTAGCTTGCCCCTATTGGGACTTGACACGATCAAGCACCCGCTTGATTCGATAACAGTCCGCTCTGAAGAGCAGCATAGGAGCACGGATACTGATAGAAAGCGCACGCGCTAGCAACACTCAGATAATGTCGAGTTGAGCGGGACCGGAAGGCGCCGTGTGCATTGTAGACATACGAATTCAACGTTGCTATGTAGTGGGCCGCGCATCCGCTCGAGTAAGCGCTTATATTGAAGAGCTTCTAACTAACCTCTAGCTTTTCACACTATCCGGCATCGCCGTGCATGTCCACAAAGCGCCAAGAGTTCTGCATTTCACTACTGCCTTTGTCAGCGCGTGCAAAATCTTCTCGGCACCGTTGCTTTGGTCCCGAGCAGACTTTCACGGAGACTGCCGCCACAAGCGCAGGATTGATACTTGCCTCGGCCATCGCCGCAGCCGTGGGCTTGCGAGGGGCTGTCGCAAGAAGCCTATCAACGACTTCGTCGCCGGCAAATGCACGCGACGACAGCTTTTCGGGAACCGGGACAAGACGGTGCACGTGGCCGCGGAAGCGAACTAGTGCTGAGCCACCGATACCTGCTGCAGCAACCCAAGTCCCTGGCCCTGTCAAGGCGCGGGGCTGTGCATCGTGCAATACTTGCACGAGCTCGTATTTTCCGGCATCAAACATTCCGGGCTGATGCCGGCTCATGCCGCGAGCAGCACGCGCAGATGTTGGCCGCATCGCCGATCCCGGCCGAGTGGCGGATCCTTGCACTATACGCGGGGTGGTTTGCCGGGCCATCGTGTCGATTTGGGGTGTTGCTTGCAGGGCTAGCAACGCCTGCTTCAGGGAGGTGGATAGAAATCCGACTTCACGCGACTTGAGCTGCAGCTCGGTGCGCTGTGAAGCGAGGACATCGACGACTTCGTCACTCCAGGCGAGCATCTCCGCCATCTGCAACTCGCGCTGGCGTGCCCAGTCCAACTTGAGACGCGAGATGGTTGCCTCCTTGTCGCGTTCATTTCGCGTCTGCTCCTGGGCTAATTTGCGCTCCGCTGCCTCGCGCGCCGCTTCGCTTGTCGTAAGGAGCTGTCGCTGCGCGGCTTCCCTGTCGAGCTCGACTTTTGCGCGTTCCTCCTTCAGAGCCTCGCGCTCAGCAGTGGCATGAAGTGCATGCAACCTCCGGAGCTCACTAGAGGGCACAGACTTCCCATTCTGCAAGGCTTGCAACGTAGCTTTTAGCTGACGGCGTGCCTCTTGCCCCACATTCCCTGCTGGTCCCGGCCCGTTGGCTTCTACGCTTCCTACGTGCTGAGCGCTCGCTGCAGTGGATGGACGCGAGTTGTGCGGTACTCCCGCATCGGTTAACACCTGGCTCAAGCTAGTAGATGCAATTGGATCGGGAGGCTCGGCTGCCGAGTCTATGGCAGCTGAACGCTGGAGCCGATAAGGAACGCCAGGAGTATCATTAGCTCCCTCGGACGGGCGCTGCCTGGCAAGCTGCTCCCTTAGATCACGTAGGGTCTCCTCGGCTGCATATCTTCGGTTGCGCTCGTCGATTAGGGCCTGGTGCACCTGATCGTGAGCTCTGGCGCGGGCAATCCCACTCGAAGGCCCATGGTGGTTAGCCGACGCGTCGAGTGCCGCCGCTCGCCTTGAACCCGCATCATCTGATTCCACACCTTCGGCAGCCTTTGCCCGCAACACAGCTGCCAATCTCTGCTCGGCGTTCTGGAGCCCTTCCTCTGCCACGCGCCTTGCCTCCCGCTCTCGCTCCATCTCCCCAGTCACGTATGCAAGCCTGTCGCGCGACACGGCACGTGCCTCCGCTTGCGCCGTCTTGGTCTCAAGCAGCTTGCTTAGCTTCTCCGCCCGGTCAGACGTCGCATCCAGCTTTGACGCGAATGACTCAGCGACTGACCGCAGCCGGCTTTCCTCCACTTTCACCGATTCCAACTCCATGGCTAGATCTGATGCGCGTTGCTCTGCTGCAAGCGCCCGCTCGTCGGCGGACGCAGCGTCCTTCACGGCGACTTCCGCGAGGCCTTGCCACCTCGCAATCTCCAAGATCGACTGTTCTTCCAATTCACTCATGGATTTGGTGGCTTCTACCGTCTCCGTCCCGTTTACAATCCCTGTCTGCTGGTTCAGCCGCTTCAGGCGTTCTTGCTGAAGTTGCGAGTGCAGCTCGATCTCTTTTGTGAGCAAGTGGTTATCGCGTTGTGCAGCTCTTAGCGCCGTGGCAGCCTCGGTCTCTTTGTGCTGGCTCAGGCGAATCTTTGTTCTGGCTACCCACGTGAAAGCTGTCTGGACTACGCGCGCAGCCACGCGCGCGCTGTGCCGGCTAACGTGATAGAAGTGGGCGATGGCTGTCGTTGAGAGCTCGTTCTGTGTGCGAACGATGCTAGTCTCACGCTCGATCAGGTCCTTGGTCAGCGCCTCGCTTTTCTTATCGTACGCGCGGTGGTGTTCTAGCATTGTTTGATCAAAGTCAATTATTCTTCGGTTGATGTTTCCAAGCAGCTCGAGGCAATTCCTCGCCTCGTGCAGCGGCAACCATTGCTCGCATCGGAGGGCGATGATATCACACAAACGGCGGAGATCGTCCTGGAACGAGGCAGCGAGCCGCCGCCGCTCGGTATCCCTAGCCTCGCGCGCGGCAAGGAGCTCGCGCCCCACCTCCTCTTGGCGTGAGCGAGCGAGGAAGGCCAGCTTCTCTGCCTTGGATCTCGATCCCGATGCGAGCCGCATCGAGGCAGAGGCCGACGAGCGGCCGCTTGCAGCCATCTGCCGCACGAGAGAGTGAGCACTCTCGTACGGCCGGTGGACCGCGGCGTGGTTGCGCCGCGAGGGTTTATTGGACGAGAGCATTGCTCACGCCCACTCCGACTCTCCACTCTCACCCCACCCCCTCCCACCACCACCACCCGCCCCCTTCCAACCTCTCCTGCCCTCTCCCCCCGCAAGCCACGCCACCCTTTCCCCCGCCCTTGCCCCCCTCCAACCTCCTCAACGACTTCCCCTCCAGCAATCCCGAGTCCTCTTACCCCCCTTGCCCTTCCCCTTCCCCTCCCTACCCCACCGCTTCTTCTTCTCCTTCTTCTTCCCCCTCTTCTCTTCCCGCCGACGCCCGCTCTCGCCGCACCACACAGACCAGAGAGAGAGAGAGAGAGAGAGAGAGAGAGAGAGAGAGAGAGAGAGAGAGAGAGAGAGAGAGAGAGAGAGAAAGAGAGAGAGAGATAGAGAGAAAAGAGAAGAGAGAGAAGAGAGAGAGAGAAGGAGAGGGTGTAGGGGCTGGCGGGGAAGAGACGTTTCTCTCTCCCTCGCCCCGTTATCCGTTTTCTCTCTCTTGTCTGTTCTCCTCTCCCTCTATCCCCTTCTTCTTTAAACGCTAACTAACATTAGTAAAGGTCTTTTGAACCCTTTAATAAAAGTGCCCTCCCTTCCCCTCCCCCCGCCGCACCGACCAGCGACCAGCGACCAGTCCACTCGTCCACACTCTCCGATCGTTCTCTTTCTCCAAACGCCTTTCTTGTTCTTATGCGTCCTTCCCTGTTACTGTTAGTATTGCGCGCCAGTATGATTGTAGGATTGTGAATGTTTCTGTACTCCGTGCCCACCCAATTCCAATACTAGCCCGGTCACTCACTAGGGGGGTGCGAAGGGCACCATCGGTAATGGGCAAACGAGGACCTAAATAAGCTCCCTATAGGTTCTGGTATGAGAGATCAGCAAAAAAAATCCGGGGTCCCCCGGCAAAATTTTCGAAAAATACTCAATTTCAGGCCTCTCGACGGCCACGCGGAAATATACAACGGGCCCCCTCCGGTATAATTTTATCGATGGCCTTCAAGCGCGCCTCTCGCAGCGCATTACGAAGCCCCATGGTCATCGCCAGCAAACACGGTCGATACAGCCTGGTTCTGTACGCACCGCAATACAATACTTCTATGATTTCATGGACTTGAACGTGTACGTAATTATCACAAAAACTATGAAGACGCTCAACGCTAAAATCGCCAAGGGATAGAGAGCCCAACTTCGACCCGCGACCGGCGGCGCCACGAGGCCGTTCTTGTGCCCGCTCACCGAGTAGATGCCGCATCACGCACCATATCGCGGCATGCCGCCCTCACAGCCGGAAGACATCTGGAGCGTCATTTCAACGAGACATCGACCCTGTCCCAGAACCCCCCCCCGCGACTTAACCGCCCACCCCACTGACTTAATAACTTAATAAGGAAACAAGGAAACCGATAGCCCGATGGCGCAGGAGGAAGGAGAGGACAACCTATCGGGGATCGGAACACACCGTCTGCTACAGGAAACCCCAAACACCCAGCCCCTAGGTAGCGCACGAGGGACGGCAGCCGCAAGGCAGGCGGTGGAGGGGAGATGAGAGTAGCAGGCGTGGCAACACAATAAGGGTGCGGAGTCGCGCGCGCGGCGAGAATGTTAAGAAACTTTTTTTGGAAGATCGGGGCACTGATTTCGCGTGCGTCCTTAATTTTTGGCTTCCTGCCTCAGGAGGCTTGGCTCGTCCGCGCTGATAAGGTTTTGTTAGTTGTTAGAGGACTCAAGTCCTCGGGCACGAGGGTTGTGAATCTGGTCAGAGTGAACAGATCAAGGGGCAGGAGGGGAGCACCGGACCATATCTAAGACCTGTATCCCTGTCCCCCTAGTAGTGCACGGGGGGAGTCGCCTGGTGGCGGGGGGGGGAGGGCCGGGGGAGTGGGGGTGTGTAGGCCGGCTAACGCTTGCGTGAAAGTAGTAGCCCGGTCACTCACTCATTTTAACCACTATTTCCCACCTCCCCTGGGTGTCCAAGGATTCCTTAGGGTCCCCCCCTACCTGCCCCGCCAACTCCCTCCCCCCTCCGAACGACCCCCTCCCGCCCCACGAAGGGCAATGGCGTCGGTGAGGGACCCCCCTCCCTTCCCCCGCGCGTGGCGGGCTATTTTGGGAGATTGGGGCGGGCGCTCACGGGAGGGAATCAGAGTGGTGAATGTGGGGCGCATCACTATTAGAAACGCGGAGCTTCCGCGACGTCCGATCGCCCGCGATCGGCCGAAGAATGGCCTGGAGGTGGTGGCCATGCAGAGCCCAGAGCTCTCGCGAGCAGGGTGGGGGGTGACTAGTAGGTCGCACGCTGGTTCTTGAGGGTCGCACACACTCGTACTAACCCGTCCTGGCCCCTCGCACCGCAGGATTGCCTCGATTCGATCCGGCCCGACGCCCAGGGCCACGGCCCGATTGACGTCGAGAAGCGCTCGCTTGGACGCCTGGAGGTGCAGCTCCTCATGTGGCCGTGCGGCGCGACGGGCTGGTCGCGACCGGCCCGTTCAGGGCCTGCTTGTAACCCTCAAAGCCTCCTGGCCCGGCCCCACGCGTTCGCGCCCACCGTTGATCCGAAATTTTGAGAGCTAGTGTGTGGCGTGTTCACCTCTCACCTCCGCCTTCACCGCAAAGGCGTGCGCCGTGGCCGCTAGGTACATGGATTTGGCTCCTGGGGCGGAACCATTTCATGTGATGAGATTTAGATCGCCCTAAGCAAGCTGAGGGGCAAGAGAGCGCCAGCGGCAAGCGCAGTCGCGTGCGAAAGTTGGGCACTCTGGCCCATTCGGCCCCCTTGGTCTTGTTGTCGATGTTGCGCAGGGCCAACTTCGACGCGATGTGTGCGGCCGGCGGCGGCGATTGGCGTGGCTGCTAGGGCGGCGTCTTTGCAAGTAATGCCTGTTGTGTCATTCTATCTTAGTGGATGGCCGAGAAGGCGCCGGCAGCGCGCCCGGTCGCGGTCGAAAGTCGGGCACTCGGCCCGTTCGGCCCGGTGACGTTGGCGTGGTCGTCGGCGCCACACACGGCCGACTATGGCGCGATGCGCGCGGGCGGGGGCGGCGATTGGTGTTGCTGCTAGGGCGGCATATTCGGATATGGTGTCTGGCAAGCCATTCTATCCCAGTGGGAGACCAAGAAAACGCCGGCAGCGCGCCCGGTCGCGGTCGAAAGTCGGGCACTCGGCCCGTTCGGCCCGGTGACGTTGGCGTGGTCGTCGGCGTCACACACGGCCGACTATGGCGCGATGCGCGCGGGCGGGGGCGGCGATTGGTGTTGCTGCTAGGGCGGCATATTCGGATTTGGTGTCTGGAAAGCCATTCTATCCCAGTGCAAGACCGAGAAAGCGCCGGCAGCGCGCCCGGTCGCGGTCGAAAGTCGGGCACTCGGCCCGTTTGGCCAGGTAACGTTGGCGTAGTTTTCGGCGCCACGCACCGCCGACTATGATGCAATGCGCGCGGGCGGCGGGGGCGATTGGCGTGGCTGCTAGGGCGGCATATTCGGATATGCTGCCTGGCAAGCCATTCTATCCCAGTGGGAGACCAAGAAAGCGCCGGCAGCGCGCCCGGTCGCGGTCGAAAGTCGGGCACTCGGCCCGTTCGGCCCGGTGACGTTGGCGTGGTCGTCGGCGCCACACACGGCCGACTATGGCGCGATGCGCGCGGGCGGGGGCGGCGATTGGTGTTGCTGCTAGGGCGGCATATTCGGATATGGTGTCTGATGAGCCAATCTATCCCAGTGCAAGACCGAGAAAGCGTCGGCAGCGCGCCCGGTCGCGGTCGAAAGTTGGGCACTCGGCCCGTTCGGCCAGGTGACGTTAGCGTGGTCGTCGGCGCCACACACGGCCGACTATGGCGCGATGCGCGCGGGCGGGGGCGACGATTGGCGTGGCTGCAAGGGCGGCATTTGTGAATATGGTGCTTGGTGTGCCACCCAGTGCAACTGGATCAACACCAAAACGCCGCCAGCGCGCTCGGTGCCGGCTCAAAGTTGGGCACTCGCGCGTATCACGGCACCGGGACGGTAGCGTTGAAGCCGGGGGCGTGGCCGATTTCGGCGCGGTGCACGCGGCCGGCTGCGGCGATTGGCGTAGCTGCAAGGGCGGCATTTGCAAATATGGTGCTTAGTGTGCCACCCAGTGCAACTGGATCAACACCAAAACGCCGGCAGCCCGCCCAGTTTTGGTGCAAAGTTGGGGCTTCTCGTCTCAACAATTGTAGCGTTTCGTGAACGGCTGTTAGTAGTGATACTCATGTACATATCGATGTCAATCGCAATCTGTGTCGATGATCATATAATGTGTAGAGAAGCACATTTCGTGGAGGGTATGAGCTGGTAGAGCTTATGGCTCCGTCACTAGTTGTGCATGCCTTGCATGAAGGGCATCAGTAAAAATATACCAGAGGGGGGCCCGAATACTTTTTAGCGCTTGGTCTTCGGAGGCTTAAAATTGGCCATTTTTCGAAAATTTTGCCGGCGGACCCCCCATTTTTTTTGCTGATCTCTCATACCAGAACCTATAGAAAGCTTATTTAGGCCTCCATTTGCCCATTACCGATTTCGCCCTCCGCACCCCCCTAGTGAGTGACCGGGCTAAAAGTAGTGGGTCCAGGGCGCCAGGGCCGCGTGCGCGGTAAGAGTATTATAAAGTTTTTGTAGTTAGCGAGACGGCACCCGCTTGGTTGACGCATAGCGTGCCACCTCTTGTTTCATATGCTGATGCTGCCGGCATGTGCATGGGGCATGGGCGTGGGCAAAGCATTGGCAAAAATGGCGTGCTCGTTGGGGTCTCCGGCGTGCCCCAGAGAACAGAAATGCCAAATCATCCATAGAGCTTGCTGTGCGCTGTGCCCCTACCACATCGACGGAGCGTATCAAAACACTGGGAGCCTCCGGTTCTCGACGCTCTTTTCTCCAACGTGCCCGCCATGCACAACCTTGAACCATGAATTATCAACAATACAAGGAGTCCGTACCAACACCCTTTTCACATGCTCTGCAGGCCCTGGCGTGTGCTCCATCGAGCTCAAGAGCAACGCCTCACCTATCCCCTTTCTCCTTTTTTTCCTTTTCCTTCTTCAATTCAAGTACCGCGATGGAGTGCGAGCGCCACTCCTCGTTCTGTTGCTTAAGGTGCGAGATGAATGCGTCCTTTACCTCTCCCGCGCGCTTCTCTGCGCGCGCCTCAGCATTGTACTCCGCCTCTCGA
>CM030935.1:6480939-6530354 GCA_018136815.1 Isochrysis galbana
TGCTTGGGCTCGCATAGCTTTTCCGCCGATCCACCCCTGCCTGCATGCTCAGGTTGTGGAGCGTGGGAGCTCTCGTCTTCTAGAGCTCGATTTGCCGCATGCGCTCCAGGCGATGGAGGGCGGGGACAAGTCTCAGACCAGCGGCGTCGAGGCGCTGCCCACCTCCCTAGCCGCATCGCTCACTGCCGTGCACAAGGCGGGAGGCGAGCAGGCGTTGCGTGCGGCCGTGACCAAGTTGTCCGAGGTGGAGCTGAAGTGCACCAAGGCGGCGGAGGAAGTGGGGGCGACTCTTGACGGAGAGGAGGCAGCGGAGCGCGAGATGGAGACGGAGCACGGGCCGCAGGTGATGGTCGCCGCCTGATTATGCCACCTCCTCACCACACGGTTGACACTACCATCGCCAAAGCCGTGGTTGTCCGGACGGTTGACACCACTACACGCTAGCCAAAGGTGACACTCGGACCACGGAGCGGGTCGGATGCTCCCTCTCGCAACGTGCTTTGGCGCATCACCCTAGCCCACCCCCCTCTCACCTGTACTTATCGTTGCATCCCCGGTATACCGTCGTGTACGCAGTGGCGCCTAGTATCGACAGCCAGCGCAGCCATCACAGCCGCTCGTGCCGACTTGTCGTCTTGCTCGGCCAAGCTGTCCGCTGCGGCCAAGGCGAACGCTCTTGTCTTCGAGCGCTTCTCGAAGCTGGCCGCTTCGGATGCAATGCCGCTGCTCGAGCTGCCGCTCGAGGATATTGGCGCAAAAGTACCGCGAGCGGACGTCTCGAAGCCAATAGACCCCGAGCAGCAGGCCGCATGTGTTGCACTCCGATCTGCATTGAATGCGCTTTCAGCTCATGAGGCGGGCAGGACCGCCATCGAGCTGAGGTGCGTGGAGATGCAGAGGCCGACACGAAGAATCAAAATCGAGAAGCCCGCCATAAAATCTCAGGCGAGGATTCGCCTTGCTGGCCAGTCGGTGCTTACACCGCAATTCGCAGGCTCCTGCTTGCAAGTCTTTCAGCACATCACATGTTGCCGGTCGATGTCTACTCCACAAATAATGCGCCCATGCTCTCAAGTCCTTGCATATCAACTCCCCCCCCCCCCCCCCTCCCCCTCTCCTCGAAGCACTCCTCGAAGCTGGGCATGGAGATCGTCAATAACTCTCTTGGGGAGCTCGGCGTTTTGGTGCACAAGATCTACCCTGACGGCCTCGCGAAACCAAGTGGGCTTGTGGAAGGGGATGTCATCCTCGCAATCAATGGGACCGCCTGCTGGTCGCACGAACAAGCCAGGAACCTCTGCAATGACTCAGCCTCTCTCGAGTTCGTCGTGCAGGTGGAAACAGCCTGATCGCCTGTGATCCTCCAATGTGCCATGCATTTTGTAATCGTGAGAGGCCGCCGCGCATAAGGCACCCTGCCTCGCCGCTCCCACGCTGTAGGCTGGATCGTACGCCCCCGAATTCGTCTCGGCCCTCATCTACCGCGGGACAGCTTCTGCGGAGGACCTCGTCCAGGCGGAAATCTCCAAGATGTCGGTACTTGACAATGAGGTGCTACTGTTCACTGACATCCACGCGCAGCTGCTTGAAAAGGTGCGCTTGCGGTTCACATGTAGACGGACGACGAGCGGCGAGCTTTTCCCCGGCGCAAGCTAGAAGAGCGCCCATCCTCTCACCGGCGCAAACTGGCGTTGTCACGAGAGCTTTGCACGCACATGGAACTTGTTTGCACTAACTTTCCTATTAGCCCGTGCCAAGAGCTCCACCAACAACCATAACCACAGCACTCCCTCTCCATAGGTGACGTTGGCCAATGAAGCCTTCGTCGCGAAGCGTATCTCTGCTGTGGAAGGCGTTTTAGAGGCCAAACAAGCCTACCTGCGCGAGCTCAATCAGACGGTAGCACAATATGAAGCCTTCTCGGTGCAGGTGGCTCAGCGGCCTGTGGCTAGCAGCGAACCATGGCCCGCAGCATTGTTCGACGCTCGCCTTCGCTCTTCTTGCAGTAGCTATCCCGTCCACTCCTCCGCAGCTGATGTGTGGCCACTAATATCCCTCCCCATCAGGTTGCCGAGGGCACCAAATTTTACGCCTCCGCCGTTGAAAAGCTGGAGGCCCTGCAAGCAAAAGCATCCGAACTGAAGGGCGAACGTGCAGAGCTCCATGAACAGATGCTTAAGTCGCGAAGCCTCGCGCAAGAAAAGCCGCTGCACGCAACACCTCAGCCAGGATACTTATCTCTGTCATCTCCTCGTGGAGGATCGGCGAGGGGCTCGGGCAGTGGTGCTAGCGGTGCTATGCCATCAACCGCGCCAGCAGCCGGTGTAGAGCCATCCACAGCCGCGCGCCAGCTAATGGAGATGGGCTTCTCTCGCGCCCAAGCTGAGGGGGCGCTTGAGGAGAACAACGGCGACGTCTCCGAGAGCCTCACTGCACTTCTCGCCCTCGCCCAAGGCGGTGGGAGCCCACGTGGCTGTAGCCGCAAGTCTTCATGCGACGGAAGTGTGGATGGGCCTGCCATTTCGCCGGCAGCGGCGCCCCCCGGTCGCGCCCTCAATCGTGGGCACACAGGGCGCTTCGAGGCACCAGCAAGCCTACCACCCAAGGTGCGAACTCTCGTTGACATGGGCTTCACTGCCGAACAGGCGGCGGCCGCGCTGCAACAGGTAAGTAGGAGGGCGTTGCCCTGATCGGAAGAGGGGAAGGATAGCGGTGAGGGGGATCTCGGGCGGGCGACCCCTATGGGACAGAGGGGTAGATGTGGGCGAGGGAGGGCGAGCTCAGCGCCGTCTTTCGCTTGTTGCGCCATGTTCGCTCGAAACCGGCACGGAGGCCCTGCATCTCCAGTGCCTCGATTGCCCATCGTTTCCATGTGCTTCAGGCAAATGGTTCGCTCGAAGTTGCAGCGGAAGCTTTGACGACCGCCCAATCCCCTACAACCTCGAGAGCTGACAACGCGGCAGTATCGGCTCTGCTTCAAGAAATGCCCTCACCACCAAATGTGCCGCCGCCACCGCAGCCGGCAGCCGAACCCATACCAACGGTGCCCCATGCCGCAGCCAACCCATTCTCGCAACCGTCGGCCACTAGTGAGCAGCTCGCAAGTAGTATGGGCACTACTGTGGACATCTCTGTTGCAGAGATTGTCGGTATGGGCTTTGACCCTGCACACGCAGCGGAAGCGTTGCGAAGATGCGGAGCCGACACGGGTGCCGCCGTGCAGCTCTTGCTTGATCATCCAGATGGTCTACCTCCCCAACAAACACAGCCGCCGCCTTCTCCCGCGCCTCCACCCGTCGCCACAGCGTTTCTCATGACCCAGCCTGCGACCCCTCAGTCCACGGCGGGTTCGTGCGCGCGCGCGACCCCGGGAGCTGTGGCTAGCGCTTCACAAGGCACTGAGTGCGCACCCTCTGGTTCCGAGTCGGATGTGTGGGCCCTTGTGGACATGGGCTTCGCAGAGGAGCAAGCGCGCGCAGCTCTCTCGCGGACTAAAGGGAGCACCGTCGCGGCTATCTCATTACTGCTTTCACAGACATCATGTCCATCAAATGCTGCGCCAGAGATTTCTCATTCGCCGAGTCGTCCACCAGCGGTGACGGCAAGCGTGGTCGCGCCTGCCTACCAGCGCAACGTGCAGCAGCAACTCTCATCTATGCGGCAACCACAAAATACACCATCCCAACTACCTCCCCGAAACCATTACGAACCGCCTTCCGACCAACCGCCTCCCCGAACTCAATCCCAACGGAGTACACCAGTCACGGTCACGCCAATCCGGCTCGACTCGCCGGCGCCCGCGCCTGCTTCCATATCCCGCTCGCTCACCGCGCGGCTGATGGGACGGCGGACACACTCCGTACGCAGCGCGCCCTCGCCTGCGGCCCCTACATCGACCGAGGTTGTAGCAGGAGCACCTGCTAGCTCAGGACCTTATGGGAGTCTCGTTTCGAGTCGGTGGGATGCATCACGTGAAATGGCGCCGCCGCCGTACCAGATGAATGGAGCATATGGTTCGAGTATTCCGTACCAGCCGAACATGCCCTACCAATCGAGCGTCCCCTATCAGCCGCCGCCCTACGGCTACCAAGGGGGTACTCAATAGTGAGAGGAATAGGTAGGCTATTTGCCCTACTTGAGGTTGAGGCCAATGGCCGCATTTGATGTAGGCTGTTGGCATTCACCGCCTAGTTACTGTGGCACGGTAGAGCAACACGTGGAATATCCCGCAATCGGGACGATGCTCGCTCGGTCTGGTAGTCATACCATTTGGGCGGCTTGCTAGGTTCGATTTTGAGATTGATCCCCCAATGCTGAGGATCGTGTGAGCTTCAAGAGGGCCTGACGAGAAACAAGAATATCCTACCTCGTCTTCGCTACACGTCATGATCACCTGCTGTGTATTGAGGCGCGATGGCGAGTGCTTAGTGCTGCGCCGCGCCCGATGATCTCTGGCGTCTTTTTTAGCGTCAGGCTTTTCGGCCCTTTGCGACTTTTTTAGCGTCTTTTGTTAGTTTTTGGTTACGTTTTGTTGTGGGGACCCAAGGGGGGGGCTTGGTCCAATTGGGCCCTGGCTATGTGCTTGTTGGGTGTACAGGGAACTTTCTACCGAAAAAAATCCTCAAATTTTCTCAACCATTCTCTTACCCCTAATACTAATACAAAACCCTATTTGACCGCCCTACAATTTACCTTTTGCAGAGCGGGCGCAATAGGGCCTAGGGCCCCAATAGCGGCTGCGCGCTATTGGGTGGTTGCTATTGAGTCCCTAATGAGGCGTGCAAAACCCCTCTACCTCTTTATTCGCTTGCGTCTTGTCTATTCTTCATCGATTCTTCTCTTCTTGCCGGCTACTGCTTCCCTACTCCCCACCTTCTCCGGCTGGATTCCCCGTGTTTTATGTGTGTTCCTCCTTCTCTTTTCGATCCACACCTCCTTTTGCCCTCTCCTCTCGCTCACTCGCTCGCACCTCCCCCCCCCTACTTTACCCCCCCCTCTCTCTTCCTCCTCCTCTTCTCCATCTTTTGCCCTCTCCTCTCGCTCGCTCGCTCCCACCCTCTCTCTCTCTCTCTCTCCCTCTCTCTCTCCCTCTCCCTCTCCCTCTCTCTCTCCCTCTCTCCCTCTCTCTCTCTCTCTCTCTCTCCCTCTCTCTCGCCCTCTCTCTCTCCCTCCTTCTCTCCCTCCCTCTCTCCCTCTCCCTCTCCCTCTCCCTCTCTCTCTCTCTCTCTCTCTCTGGTGGGCCCTCCGTCGGCGGCGCCCGCGCCCCCCGGCCGACGGCGTTTGCATCTCCGGCTCGGATTCCATCCCACTCACTCAAATCCCTTCTCAACCTCCCCCCCCCCCCCCCCCTCTTTCCCCCCCCCGCGGCTTCCCCCCCCCCCCCCCGCCCCCTGCCCCCCTCTTCCCCCCGCGGCTTCCCCCCCCCCCCCCGGCGGGCGCCCCTCCGTCGGTTGGTCGGCCGGAAAAGCCTCAGCTCCGCTGCCCCCCGGCAGCTCCGAGGTCTCGCTCTCGCGATGAAGTTTGGCAGACTGCTGCAGGCCGAGCTGGCCGACACAGGATGGCCGCATGTGAGGTATAAGCTGCTCAAGCATTCCATCAAGCGGCGCGTGATGGAGCACGAGGTGGCCAGCATCTTCCACACAGGCACGTTCAAGAAGATGCTGCGCGAGGACATGCAGCTTATCAACAACTGCTGGCTCAAGATGGAGAGGGATCTCTTCGAGCGCAGACAGGCGGCAGTCAACGTGCCCTACCTGGCACAGCAGTATGAGGACTTGGTACATGAGTGTCTCCGGTGGCTGGCACTTAACTACCTAGCGGTTCTCAAGATCGCTAAGAAGCACGACAAGCACTGCCGCACACAACTGCACGGAGCTCTGGCGAAAGTCCTTTTGATGCAGCCATTTGTGATCGGTATGCGCGCCTCGCCCATATTTCACGGGAGCGATCTCATCGGGGGTGGACAGCGCACGCCGAGCTCAGTGACCTCGTCGAAGCTCGACACACTCATCGCTGCATGCAGTGAGGATGCGGTCAGCGTCGTCATTGCGCAGCTACTTGGAAGCGCAGCGGCGCATTATTTCCCGCAGCCCCTACAGCAGTATCTGGAGACTATCGACGACTCGTGCGAGTCAGTCTCCGATCAGGAATTCGATTTCGACGCTGAGTCCTCTCCGCTTCCTGTGCGACGAGTGGCCTCAAGAAGAGGTCGCCATGTCCCGGCACGAGCGGCTGAGGCTAGCGAAGCCAGACGCCTTTCCGCTATGGCAGAATGCGAGGAGAATTGGGCACCAGGACGAGCGGAGTGCGCACAAAGACCTTGCGAGAAGGAACTGTCTCCAGGATCTTCGGCGGCCGACTCAAGCAGATGGATGATGTTAGCTTACTTGTTCCTTGTTGGGTGAGCCCTCGCTCCATTTTGCCACTCCATTCTGCCAATTACCTCTGCCCCCCTGCATTGAGAGACGCCTGGATGCGCTTGCACTTCCGAACCTTCGTTCATCAACTGCTCTCATCGTGATCCACACGCAGATGTGCAGGATGTGTTCTACTCCAAGAATCTTCAGCTGGTGTGCCAAATGCGTGAAGTAGAGCGGCAAGGAATCGGTATAGAGTGGGCAGCGGCTCCCGTCACAAACAAGAAGTCTCACATCACGAGTGCATGCGCATCGCCGTGGCCGGCTTTTCCCCATTCTGATGCTGCATCTGCTTTCGCGCGACTACGTATTGCATCATGCATCATGCGACTTTTGCAACCCCACTTGCTATCCCTCCCCCTTCCTTCTATGGTTTTGTTACTCTCGCCAGTGCAATGATCATGCCCCTCCCTTCTCGTCACTGAGCAGTCGGCCCGTTTTCTTGGTCCTTGTATCTTCCACTAGGTTTATACTTAGTTCACCATGGGAAGGCACCTCGTGCTCTCCACCTCAGGCTCAACGATTCCCCTCCCGGGGTGGGCCGGCTAGGATTGGTCGGAGCTGAGGGTCGAAAAGTGGGCCTAGCTACTAGCTAGCAGCTGTCACTCATACTAACAGGAGGGCGCCAACTGATGTGTGCGTATGTGCCCACATTGTCTATTCATCTGGAGGACGAACGGTAACTCGCCACCGGTGCATCGTCTGTGAAGGTGCAACCTGATGCCCATTTTCACCTCCATCCACCCCCGTCTTTTTTCGGTTTTTGAATTGCACTATTGCTTTAATTAATAGGGCGGTCAACCAGGGGCTTTTGAACTATTAGTAAGGGCTGGGCTGCATTTTTTGACCGTGGCGCGATCCCCAATAAAAAACCTCCGGGAGGGGGCTACCTGACGCTACGAAAATCTTCGCCAAGAAATGGTGCGATCCGCCCCCCCTCTCTCCCCCTCCGTCACGCGCCCTCACGCTCTACCTGTAAAGAATTGGCGGTCGCGCCCGCGGGGGGATCGGTTCCTTTATATCTAAGCTACATTCGGCATTTGATTCCCGCCCGATGCAGCGCCGTGTCGGGCTGCCGACAGTCCGACCACCCCCTGACCCTCTGGCATCATTGCCCGCGCAGCCCACCCAGCTCCTCACAGCGCGCGCACGCGGCTACCCTGGCTACCAGAGGTGCCCCACCCCGACCATCCCGACCCGCCCCTCACAGGATTCGCCCTCTCTCGAACTCGGCATCGAGAACTAGGACCAGGTTCACCGACGCGGCCGTCCACGCGTGGCTGACGAGCCTCCGCGTTGAGGCTGCCTTCGCGGCCCTCCTCTCGTTGACAGTGCCAGATCCGGCGCTGATCGACGTATCGACGTAGTGAGACCCGTTGGTGGCCTCAGGACGGGCCACGCCGTGGCTCATAACGCCACGGCGAGCAGGAAAGCCCAAGATCCTGCCAGAGCGCCTCACAGCGCATCTGGTGGGAACCCACCACCCAGAGCAGAAATCATCTTCTGCCGCTGGGGGGTGGGCTTGGCAGGCGGTATTGGACATCAGCCCATACTGCAACTGCAAATGACGCGCGACGAGGTGTCGTTCCTTCAATTGTGGGGCATGAGTCGAATTGAGCGAGATCAAGTGTCCATACGTATGTATACACCAATACTTTAAAATTCAATGAAAGGCTAGGGCGCCGTGCTGGCCCCAAAGACCAACTACATTGGAGACGAGGCCGCCGTCGCGTACCTCTGCATGGAATACATCACGGCGGTCGCGTACGCTGAAACGAATCCCATGGTGCAAGTGCGCCGAGCAGCTGGCAAACTCTACATGGAGAACAAGAAGGCCGTCCTCGCACGCATCACGGACCTCGCCACCCAAGATCAACCGAGCGACATCGTCGCATGTCAGGACATCGACAATAGGATCGAGGATGAGGGGTGTGAGAAAAAGAGACGAAAGCAAGATGAAAACTCAGCCTGCGTAGCTGGGGGTTACTATGTGTGTGTGGGAGGTGGGGGGGAGGGGAAGTTGCTATTGACGTGTCGTGATTAGCTTTTGTACTCATCTTAATAATAAACTGGAGGAATTATGTGAGACATTCCTACCTAAAAAGAAAACCTGCGTTCTGAGCGAAAAATAATATCACCTGGTCCTCTTTTGACGGAACGCGACTTCGGCGAAGCGAAAGCGCTCTAGGCATGCGGAGCTCGCGCAGCGAAGGCCCAAACCAGGGTCTTGGCAATCCTTGACATAGAAGTCCAGGAGAGCCGTAGACCGCGGAGTCGACGCGGCGTCCGTCGACCCCAGGTGGGCAGCTGAGACAGAGGGCCTTTGACAGTCCTTTGCCTTTGCCAGGCCTTGACTCAATTAACATCGGCAAAAGCAAAAGCGGCGGCGGCGACGGGCCAGTAAGTGGGGGCGGCGGCGGCGGCGGCGCTCCCTCGGCGACGTGCAACGTCACCGTCCCATGGGCTCCATAGATGGCTGACTGCGACGAGATTTCGGCGCGTGGCCTGCCCGATTGGCGTGCCTGTCTGGGTGGCCCCTTTGTATTTGGTGTCTGTTAGGGTCCGCCATCTGGATGGATCGTCGAAAACGCGCACGCAGCGCGCCCGGCATCGATTCGAAGTTGGACTCTCCGGGCCTCACTCGGAGACGTCCGACGTCACCGCCCAATGGGCTCCACGCATGGCTGATGTCGACAAGACTTCGGCGCGCGGCCTGCCCGATTGGCGTGACCATCCGGACAGCCCCTGTGTATTTGGTATCTGACGGGGCCCGCCATCTAGATGGATCGTCAAATACGCGCACGCAGCGCGCCCGGCATCAATTCGAGGTTGGGCTCTCCGGGCCTCACTCGGAGACGTCCGACGTCGAATGGGCTTCACGGATGGTTGATTCCGACGAGATTTCGGCGCGCGGCCTGCCCGATTGGCGTGACCATCCGGACGGCCCCTGTGTATTTGGTATCTGGCGGGGCCCGCCATCTGGATGGATCGTCAAAAACGCACACGCCGCGCGCCCGGCCATGGAGCGCGCCCCGCTCCCCTCCTCCCCTCCTCTCTCTCTCCGCCCCCACAACGCCAACTTCTCGGAAGAATCGGTGCTAATTAATTTAAATTAATACGCATCATTGAAAGATTCATGAGACTATGCGACTATGCACTATGCTGCGCCCTCCTATTCGAAAAATCGACGGATTCGTCGAGGACCGCCGAAGCCGGCTATCACCGATGGGTCCCTTGTCTCTTGCCCCCCTTTGACCTCTCTTTACTTCCTAAGTCCTAAGTCCAAATAGGGCTTCTCTTCACGTGAGGAGAGGCGACGGGCGACGGGCCCCTCTCTTCTCTTCTCTTTCCTCTCCCACTCACCCCCTCTTGCGCGTATCCCGTTACGTTACTTATCTACGTGTTACCGTGAATATGCGTGTGATAGTGGTGTGAGAGAATTGTAATTGTAAGAGGAATTTTACCCGGTTCCGGTTCCGTTCTGGAGAGAGCGCGAGCGATGGCGTCGCTCTCCCTCCTCTCGGTCACCCTGGTCACCACGATGGTGATAGGGCGATACCGGCATGGGGCGACAACCAAAAAAAAGAATCGACCTGGGCGCGTTTATTTAGCCCTTTGTACGATTCGAATAACAAAGGTAACAGGTAACCTCATTCCCAGCGCGGAACTCGGAACTCCTAGCCCTAGCCTCAAGGCTAGGAGTAGAGTACATGGTCAAGACCAACCCCGATACGGGCTCGGAGACGGGCCAAAAAGCAACATGAAAGGAACGTGCAAACGAGACCGATCAGTAATCCATAACGCACCCTAGGACGCGCGAAGACCACAAGCAAAAAAGGACACGAGCGAACTTTTCAATAGGCTTGCCCCGAACACGCATCCACAACCGGGCCCATGGTAGTGCACCAGGGCCGCACCCCCGACACCAAAGACAAAGGAAAGAGGGGGGGAAGGCGAGGAGGCGGTAGAAAGGGATGGAAGGGCGTTGTATGATATGCGATATGCGGTGAAAGGTACCGTCTAGCGATAGGTGTGTAGCCCTGAATCTTCAGGCATCCAGATCCTTTTTTTTTAAGAGGGGAAGGATGCTTGCGCTTCAGGGAGTCCCGACTTGTGTGAGCGCTAGTCCCGTCCCTTTGCCACGCCGCGACCCATAAAAAATTGTTAAAATTAAAATTACTCCCTTCTTCATGACTGTGAAGGTGGACTCCGCGTGTTTGTCACTTGCCATGAAGGGACATTACCCGGATGTTCAGCACGGCACACCCCTATGCGTCTTCGGGGAGAAGAAGCTTGTCGCATGTTGGCATGCGCAAGGACAAAGGCAAAGCGAGAGGTTCAGGATGCCGGCACCACCATCGAATCCGCCTCCCTTCCACCGTCGACCGCCTTCGTCACTCGACGAGAGCCAGTTCCATTGAATGTGCGTCTCTCCCCGCGCAATAGTAGTCGGGTCGTGTGCCCACGACTACAAAACCGGCGCTTTGGTAAAGCGCCTTGGCGGGCGCATTGTTCGTGTCCACATGAAGAGTGCAAACCTGCGCTCGCTTAGCACGAGCCAGTTCCACAGCGCGAAGAAGAAGGCGGCGGCCGATGCCCCGTCTGCGCCAGGCCGGTGCAACGACAAGCTTGGCAACGGACGCAGAAAGCGAAGAACGTTGCAAAACGAGATATCCGGCCACCGCAGGCAGTGTCGCCTTGCCCGCGGGATCGTCTGAAGCGCTCGAAGCACGCATGGCGCCAATGTCTGGCCATTGTGCAGCCTCTGCTAGGGCAACGATCAAAAGAGCTCCTCGACCGCGCGTCTCTGCCGCCACATCCATGGCCTCGTGCTTGGCAAAGCACTTCTTCTCCAGTGCGGCGCACCGCTCAACAAGCCCTTTGCCATGTCGAACGCCATCATCGACCAACACGTACGACGCGGCGTGCTCGCCTTGAGCGTTCAGCCAGGAGGTCTCGCGGAGCGGCTCAGCATGTATGCTCGCCCTAGTGGCAATGCAACCCTTCCCTTTTTTTGCCGATTGGCCTGTGGCGCCGACGACCTGCCACTCGCCACCTCTGCATGTCGGCGAGAGCGGAGGAGGCGACGGTGGAGGTGAAGGCGGCGGACAGGTCGCGGTCGGCCTGTCAAACGCCTCGAGCGAGTCATCTGCGGCGACATGTCTCGGGCGCCTCCTCATTGCGTCCTCGCACTGAGCTTTGTCTTCTATGCAGTCCCCGTCGCCGGCGCAGCCACGGGCGCATCTCTCTCTAGTGGCGGCACGACGCCCGGCGTCTGCGTAGTTGGTCCACGTGCCCCCATCCTTCGAGTAGTAGTCCATCGGGTACACGGCCAACCACTCGGCAGCTCCAAGCGCCACCTCCGCCTCATATGGCGACAAGAGCGGCTTGCAGAAAGCGTGGCCCCAATCCACCGAGAGGCGTGGGCAGCAAATCTGAACCCACGCTTCAACATCAGGGAACGCGGCCAGTTTGGCTGGAAATACCTCGGAGAGGAGGACGGTGACAAATGGCAGCCCGCGCCGACGGAGCATCGCATGCAGGTGGCTCAAGACGGCAGGGGAACCCTGACGGCCGAGCGTTCCCAAGACAACGCCCCAGCGCTTGGCAGAGGCGGCGGCGAGCACAGCGTCACGACGGAGCGAATGCATGCGAGCGTGCTCGTAGATCTCGTGGGTGAGGACCTTGGCGTAAGGGTCGTATCTGCCGGGTGGACGCGGCGTGGCGAGAGGGCTCAGTGCGCCACTCCGACATGGCGCACGAGCCATGGTGCCTTGAAGGGGCGCGGCGCTTTCGGGGCGTGCGCACCGGTAGAGCGGCACTTGTGGGTTGGCGATCATGACGCTCTCGGGATGGAACCGGCCGTCGGCTACGAAGGCCACGGCGTCGACGCTCGAGCCCAACTGCGGAGACGTGCAGCCGAGCGTCTCTCCGGCGGAAAGGGGCTTGCACTGCGGCACGATGACTGATGCAAGGTGCGGCTCGAGCGCTGCACGCACGGCAGGCAAACAGCCGGCAAACTGGATTGTTGCGCAAAGAGCCAGACGCGTTTGAGGGCCGAAGGGCTCCTTGCTGAAAGCGGCGCGCAGCGAGTCGATTAGGTGCGCCGTGTCAATCTCGATCTCCACCTGGGACGCAAAAGAGCAGGGAAAGGGGAAGCAAAAGAATGGTGCTTGGCGAGTGGGACTGGCGGCCCGGTGCATCGAACTCCGCGAGTGCAGGCGCTCGCAGTGGCTAGCAGCAGCCTCGCGCGGAAAGTTGCGTGGGTCGGCTCAGCAACGTGTGATGTTTTCGACAGCACGTGCTTCAGGGTATATTAAAGTTTTGTGTGTTGAGAATCATCGCCAACCATTCGCACGCATGCGCCAATCGGGCAGGCGAGGGGGCAGTGTGCGGTGGCCAGCACTCACAAAGACGTAGAGCACGTCCGTCTCCATCTGGTCGACAGGCACGAGGCACGAGTGGCCGTAGTGCACGAGCAGCTCGCACCCCAGCGCGGCGGCCGAGAGGTCGTCGACACAGCAGGCGCCATACGTGACGTCTCCCATGATGACGGAGGAGACGCCCGCAAAGCGCTCGAGGATATCTGCGATGGTGGTGGCAAAGATGAGGAGTCCCTCCGGGAATTGGAGTGCCACGCTCGTCGCGTTGAGCTGTCTCAGCCGCCAGATCGTCTTTGGGATCTCGAAATTGTAGTTTGAGGGAAGAGCGGAGATAGCGTGAGTGAGAGCACTGTCTGCTGAGATCTCTCGAGGGAGCTGAGCGATGAATCTGCGGCGTGGCTTGGGCGCCTTCTGCGGGACGATGGAGGAGGAGCTCCAGTTTGCACTTGGGGGCACTGGAGGAGAGGGGCTGCCTGCCGCGAGGCCTGAGAAGCGAGGCAAGCGAGGGCGAGATGGCTCTGCCATGAGCGGCGGGGAGGGCGGGAGCCCTGCTCTCTCGCGCGCTCTCTCTCTCTCTCTCTCTCTCTCTCTTCCTCTTCTATCTAAAGTACTCTCTCTTCCCCTTTTTCTCTCTCTTGCCCCCCCCCCACTCTCTCTGATTCTCTCGCTCGCTCGCTCGCTCTCTCCTCTCTCTCTCGCTTCCATCTCTCTCTTCCCCTCCACCCACGCTCTGCAGGCAGAAACAGGAAACGAAAGAGAAAAACAAATACACGGAAGAGAGAGAGAGAGAGAAGAGAGGAGGGAGGGGGAGAGATAGGAGAGATGGGGAGAGGTGGGGGGAGAGAGAGGATGAGGTATATATCCGTCGATACGGAGGAATATTCCAGCACTCGCGAGGGAAGTTCTATTCGAGAAATCACTGGAGACGAGAGAAGAAGAGAGGGGGGAGGAGAAGAGCGAGAGAGAGAGAGAGAGAGGCTCGGCGGGGGAGAGAGAGAAAGAAGGAGAGAGGAGGAGAGAGAGGAGAGGGGGGGAGGAGCGTGGCAGGGGGGGGGGGTCCGGTATAATGTTAGGTTCACGGGGCCCACCCCGGCATTCTAGAGGGGGGGAATACTTACACAGAGCCTAGATGGGATACGAATTACCGTATTTGGCCAGAGGCCAAATACATATGTATTTGGCTGTATTTGAAGCGCATCCTGGGTTGTAGGCCTCGAATGTATTTGAAATGTATTTGGCTGTATTTGCAGACCCCAGCACCGTATTTCCCATCCAGGACACAGAGATCAACTTCGAACCGAGCCCGGGCGCGCTGCGAGCCCGTTCTTGGTTCTCGGTCACCAGCTCGGTGCCCGGCCCGCGCCACATACGGAATAGCCAGGAGCCGCCCAGCCAGTGACGCCAATCGCGCGCGACGCGCCCACCAGCTCGGTGCCCACCCCGGGGGGTGTCCACGTGTCCACGATGGAGTGAGGAGTGAGCGGGGGCCGAAAGGGAAAGGTCCCATGGATCTTTCACGTCGGCGAGGACTACTGAGTAAAATCCTATTCTTGGCGTTGAGGTCGAGCCCCGACGGCCGTCCCGTCCTTCCCGCCTCCCCCCTCCCCCTTGCCCCCCCCTTCCGCCCTCCCTCCTTCTCTCTCCCTTCTCTGCCTTCCCCCCTTCTCCTTCAACCCCATTCGCCCCTTCCCTCCGTCCAGATCTCCCTCTCCGTCTCCCTCCCCCTCCCGCCTCCCTCTTCCCCCCCTCCTCGCTCTGCGCTCTTCCTCGCACTCCGTCTCTCCCTTCCGCCACACATTCCTCGCCTCCCTCCTCCCCCTGCCTCCTGGCCTCCCTCCGCCTTCCTCCCTCCGCTCCCTCTATCGATCGCCCCACCCACTCCCACCCCGTTCCATCGCATCTCCGCTGTCTTCTGCCTTCCTTATCTCCGCTCTCTTCTGCCTCCCTTGTCCTCTCCCTCTCTCTCTCTCCCACATCACGCGCATCCTTTTAACTCTCCATCTCTCCGCCACTCTCCTGCCCTCTGACCCGCTTCCCACTTGGTCTCCCGGCGCCCCTCAACGCCGCCGCGCGCGTCCGTCGCTGTACGTGTTTTGATGGCCGAGTGCAGCGGGCGCGGCACACTCGATCCATGGAGGGACACATGCACCTGCCCGCTTGGCTTCGAGGGCGCTCGATGCGAGCTTCCCATCTTGTCAGGCTGTATGCTCGCGAGCGGCGAGAGCATCGCAATCCGCTCGTGGCTGCTGCATGGATTGGAGGGGGGCGCTGGCAGCCGTCGTTGGGGTGCACCAACGCGCGAAGCTCCGCGCGCACTAGGTCCACTGCCTTGCACCTGCGTGCGAGACGCGCTGCTTGCGCCCTTTGTCCTGCGCAGAGGAGAACTCAATAATCTCAAGGAGGACGACATCATCCGGTGCGTGCACCTGCCGCCGGACGTGCGGCTTGAACAATTCTTGCACGACCCGAGCGTTCCGGGCGTCGAGTGGCGGGCCCTCTCACTTGCTCGCACGCACGCGGCGCTCAAAAGAGGCGTCGAGCCACTGCTCGATGCCCCAGACCAAGCCCGCGCCGGCGGGAGAGTGGCTGCGGGCGAGAGTCGGCCAATGCTGCTGGGCCGGCGCGTCAGTCCGCTGCCGCTACTCCCAATGGCTAGATGCCTAGGTGGCTGTGGCGGTCGCGGCTGGTGCGAGCCAGTAGGCGGCTCCTCCATCGGTGGTGCGGATGCGTACGGCCGGTGCGGATGCTTTGTGCCCGGTGGGCTCATCGCCGGTGTGGGAGGGGCGCGATGCGCTGACGCGGGCGTGTGGCGAAGCGAACGACAGCCAGATCCGGCCGCATGGGGTGGTCCACGTTGCCCTCTCGACTGCAATGGGAGAGGACAGTGCGACTGGCAGGGCTTCTGCTACTGCCGGAGCGGCTGGTGGGGGCTCGACTGCGGCTTGACATTCAGCAGAAACATCACCAAGGCGAGAGGTAGGCACGCTCTGCGCAACCGACCCGTCGTGGACGTCTCGGTCCACACCAATCAGCACGATCGCTCGGCGCCGTGGGGGCGTCACCGGCGCACAGATAGGAGGAGTCCGCACCTACCCTCGCCCGGCAGGGTGGGAATTGGGGCACCTGGCCTAGGTGACGGGTCGCAGGCGGATGCCTATGCATCGCCTCGGATATACGTGGTGGACCTTCCGCCTATCTTTCGCTTCGGAAGCTGCTTTGCCTGCCACTCCTCGTCCAATGGTGCCGGGGTGGACGAGAAGACGGAGCGGGCGCTTCTCCTTTCGCCCCATCGCGAGGCTGACCCCCTGCGTGCAGACTATTTCTACCTGCCGGGCCCGCCCTTGGTGGTGGATGGCCACCGGCTACTCGCCAAACTGTGGCATGTTCGCAGCCACTGGGCGCACTGGAATGAAACGGCGTCCCCGTGGTTTAAAGTCCTCCGTGACAGTGGTGGTGCCGCCGACGCGGCTGAGTATGGTGTGGAGGCGTCCCGTTCTGAATGGTCACCTGCTCGCACAATGATGCTTCTTCTCACCGAGAGAGCAGCCGGTGATTCGTTTCGCCTCTCTTCCAACCCTGACGACCGTGAGGACTGGCCCGCACTCGCGTCGGCGCCGCACGTCCGCGGTATTCACGCGCTGGAGCCCTTCTGTGCACGGATCGACGCGGCGGCTGCCGCCATGGCGATGTCGACCCGCGGCTGGCCTAGCCTCCGTTCTGTCTTTGGGGAGGAGGGCGGTTATGCACCGCCCAGGGTTGACACAGGTGCTTGGGCGGACGACGCGGCACTGCTACGCTCTGGTGTGCGGTGCCGCTTACCAGCTGAGCTAGCGCCCTCGTCCACCGCACGCCGTTGGTTCGGGCTGCAGTACAATGGGAATAGGCGGGACCCGGTCTACTTCCAAGTCGGCAAGGACATCGTGATGCCTCAGCTCATGCTCGCGGCACATGGCGGCGGCCATGCTGACCAGCCGAGCTGCGACACGATGCAGTACACGTCGCCGTACTCTGCCACCTTCTCGCGACGCGAATTGCACCGGAATCGGAGCATTCTCTTGTGGTTCGGCGGCCACCCGGGGCATGGGACGCGTGAGCGCATCTTTCGCCTCTTTCGAGACACGCCGGGATTCGAGCTTATCGACACGGTTCATGAGGCGCGCCGTGCAGACCCAACTAGCATGAGCCTGAGCTCACTGTTCTGCTGGGTGCCGCGAGGGCAAGGCGACGGCGACCCCACGCGCCATATGATCTCGATCTTTCACGGCTGTGTGCCGGTCTTTTCTCTCGGTACATCCGCGGAGGACGATGCTCTGCCGTGGGAGGAGTTGCTGCCGTGGCATCGCTTTTCTCTTCGTGTACCAACCGACAGGATGGAGGAATTGCCAGATCTCTTGCGGCGTCACGTTGGGCAACGTGGGAAAGGCGGTCTCACGTCGATGCAAGAAGAACTTGCGTGTGCATGGCGGTGGCTTTATTGGTCTAGTCTCGAGGGCTCCTGCTTTGGCGAAAGCACAGACACCGATGCTCTCGCCGCATGGATGGCAGTGCTCCGAATCCGTCTTGGCCGCTCGCGCATAGGCGGCGCAGGAGTAGGCGCCGGCAATCGGGCCCTTGTTTCCGCCTGTGATGGTGGCGGGCTCCCGCCTCATTTGCTAGATGCGCGTGGCCATTTGCATGCCTGGCTCGCGCCGGGGGCACTTTCTTTACCTTCCACTCAGCCCGCGGATCATTCCGCCTCGGGGTCACCACCGAGATCGTAGCACATCAATCGTGCGTATGCTTGGCACGATTCACATTAAACTTGATAATATTCTCGCCGCGCACGCGGCTATGGAGACCTGCTACTTCCACGCGGGCGCTCTCCCCCCCCCCTCCCGCCCCCCCGCCCTATCCCTCCGCAATCAGGCGACGCTCATTCTGTGCACTGATAGGGGTGAAGGGCTTAGATATGTTCCGGTGTCCCCCCCCCCCCCCCCATGATCTAGTTCCCCCTTCCCTGCTACGCCAACCGGGCAGGCGGCGCTCAGTTCCGACTTCTCATCCAGTAAACAGGTGCTGAACTTACAACTTACGGATTTTGCAATCCCGACTCATGCTCATCCTCCCGTAAATAGGTGCACGGAATTCACCGATTTTTACGTTGATGGTGCCGGCGAGGCGAGCGAGAGGCAGGAGGGGCCTGGGGCAAAGCCAATGGTGGAGTGATGTGAAGATCCGTTCCCTGCCATTGACCATTGACCATTGACGAGGCCCCAGGCGTCATCCAACCTTTCATCTTCAAAATCGAAAATGAGTCCCGGGTCCCTCCTAGTTGGTGAGTGAGCCGCGTGTACAACGGGGTTAGGAATCATACCCGAGATGTGGGATTGTCCGCGAAAAAAACCCGAATTGAGGTTGCGGCCTCTTGCTTGCAAAGCGTGTAGCAAGTAGCGGGGCGCAGGGCGACTCCCTCGCTCACAAGAACAGACATCTCATCGAACATATTCATATTCCTGCCACAAGGGATGGGCCGCCTTGATGTATGCATGCCTCAATCGCCATAATCAATGTGCCCGTCCAATAATTGAGGCTGGCTAGCAGATGTTCCACAAGTTGGGTGGTGACGGTGACGATTGAACTTTTTCCCACATGCCACATGTCACATGTTGGGTGGTGACAATCGAACGCTTTTCCACATGTTGGGTGGTGATGATTGCACGCTTGCTTTTCCACATGTTTGTACGTTGGGTGGTGATGATTGAACGCTTCTTTCTCGCTTGATACGGCTCATTGTTTATTTGTATTACTAGTATTACTACTTTACTACGCGATTATATCGATCCCTCCGGTACCCCCCCACCCGGCCGTACCACGCCCGCAAAACGGAAAGCCACCAGGGGGGAGAGGAAAGTCTCAAGGAAAGGAAGCACGAGAAACGGGGGATGTGGGATGTTAGGGCGGTGGTGCGGGATAGAGATTGAGTGTACCGTGTCCGCGCTCCTGGCGGCAGCGGTAGCCCCGAAGGATCTTTAGAATAGTTTTTATTCTTTCTAAGCTCCGATCAACTCATCCTGACGCTACTGCGCACAATGCGCCTACACGGCGGCAAGCACGCGCGAACGACAAGCTCAGTAATACTAACTCCTAGTTGTATGTGCGGCGCGCGCGACCAAATTTCATGTTATGGTATGCTAGCTCACACAAGCACAAGACACACGCGCTGACTCCCCTAGCACACCGCAATTCAGGGCTATGCGATGTCGAGGTGGTGCTCTGAGTTCTCGATGGCTGTTCGACACCGTTGTTGCAGCAAAACGCCTCTCCTCCTATCAGCCACTTTGGCGCCGAGCGCTTGCCAAGGTGGCAAGAGGGGGCGAGTACGGGACCTCATCCGTGAGACTCAAATTCGAGAAATCTGCACGGAGAGCTTCGTCAAGGGCCAAGAACACGGGACCCGGCTCACCATCTCCAACGGGCTGGCCATTCAGTGCGATGACAGGAGCGACCCAGCCCCCGCCTAACGACAAGATCTGCTTACAGCAAAGAGTACGACTGGTCAGTGCAGCAATACATCAATCCCAAGGCCGAGTAGAAGGTTGCATGTCAGCTCTAGTTGCTAGTCGGTCAGCAGCATTGCAGCGATCTTCACCTCTGAAGCGCTCCAAAGATCATTCATGTAGACATGGGCTTCAACATCGCCCCGAAGGATGCCTTTTAGAACCAGCATTGGGGTGAGAGCACGGGCGCGAAGCCAAGATGTAGAAGCTAGAATTCGATCCGCAGGAGGGGAGATAAGGGTGCCTGCTGAGGGACGTGCAAACTCTGGTTTAGTTACCAAGCATTTTTGCAGTGAAAAAAATATGGCCCAAGACATCGGTTGAGAGCCTCAGCCGAATGTGCTGCGCCTCAAAGGCAGCAACTCAACAAACCTTCCTTGACAATTGCGATCGTCGAGATGGACGATTCCGCTAGCCTGCCATCCTCATCAAGCTGGATGCCGAGATCCGCCCCGTGCGCTTCCGCCTGATTGTACGTCAGGTCGGCAAAGGAAATAGGCTCAGCTTGCTGTATTCTTCAACGATTGACGGGGTTGGGTCAGGTCATCATTGCGGGCGCACACCTCCATAGCGACATGGGCGTTGAGCATGTAGTTGTTGGATTTCATAGTTGCGAGCAAAGGCGGCTTGAGGGGTACGTCCACAATAGCTGCTTTCTTGCCTCGAGGCCCTTCTGTGGTATGACTGTCGGCGTGAGCTACCACGTAGAAGCAGCACGGAACCTCACAGTTCCTTGGTGACACCTCAAAGTTGCCGCGCCCCGCCGTGAGCCAGTAACGTACGAAAACGCCATCTGCTCGTCGCGTAGCAGCGATGGTTTGCAGTACAATCGAGCGCAGGTCTTCCTTGTCCGGCAGCAATTTGATCCTTGCGTCTTCCGCGCTGCGGATCAGTCGGTCGAGGTGGAAGCCAAGCCCGTAGGCCCTGCCTTGGTGCACATTGCATGTATCAAAAACGGCATGCCCTCGGTGGAAGCCGTGATCGTCGAGCGGTACAGCTGCGAGCGCTGGCTCCGTCGAGATGCCGCCAAGCGCCGATGAGTAGAATGCAAACACCTCTCGTCCCGCGCTCGTGGGAAGCCGTGAGGCTAGAGCACTGAGCAGCCGTTCTCGGCCCACGACAGGCAGCCGTCCAACGCCCATCGACCCGCGTCCCTCTTTCCCTCCAGCCCTCCCTTCTGCGCCTCGGATAGATGGCTTCCTTGGGCTTGTCTTCTTGCCTGGTTCTCTCTCTTTGCCCTGCCTCTCTCCCCCTTTCCTCTCGTGCCGCCCTCCCTCTCTTGTCCCCTTCTCTCTCCTCTCCCTCTTCACTCTCCCCTCGTCGAGGCGCTCAGTCAGACAGACGACGCTCACTTAGAAAGAAGAAGGAAAACCAAGAAGAGAATGAAGAGAGAGAGAAAGAAAAGAGGGAGAAGAGAAGAGAAGAGAGGGGGGGGGGGGGGGGGAGCCCGTCCGTCCGGCGGCGGCTCGCCGCCCAGAGGTCAGAGGTCCCCGATCACCGGTGGTTTTTTAAAAGGTTTTTTAGTAAGAGAAGCTATCAACTCTCGAGAGAAAACCTGTGAGGCTTCAGGGCTATTGAATACAAGAGTAGAGTAGCTACTAGCCCCAGTGACTGAGCTTGGAACGGGGGTCTCCGGGGAGGGGATTTCTTTTACTGCGCGTGTGGTCTTGTGGGGACTCCACGCGCCATGCAATGCTCCATACCCTAGATGGGAAATACGAAATACGAAAAACGGTACTAGCAGAGACCTTATTAGCATACGCCAAAGTTTTGATCTTGAGCACCCCAACTTTTGAGGTTAAAATTTGCTGCCATGGCCATGGCACGCAAAATTTGGGCAAAATTTTGATTTTTCTTGTGACTTGTGATGCGTGCGTGTAGCCTCTGTGCCTCAGAGTCAACTCACCCAACACCCTACGCGTGGGCTCATCCATCTCACCTCCTCTTCCACCTCGTCCACAATGGTTCGGCGGCGCTTGCGCACATGCGGGATGGGGATGGGGGGCGGGGCGAGGGCGAGGGGCAGTGGCTTGGCTCCGGCGAGAATTTCGTTTCGGACCCACCTAATAGGCCGGTCACTCACGCTTTTTAACCACTATTCTCCACCCCTCCTGGGTGTCCAAGGATTCCCCAGGGACCCCCCTTACCTGCCCCCCCAGACCCCCCCCCCCCCCCCGCGAACCCCCTCTACCCAACGAAAATCCATGGCGTCGGTGAGTGACTCCCCCGCCTTGTCCAGGGAGGAGAAGGGAAAGAGCTTTCGCGGGGGGAGGGGGCCGATCGAGATAGCGCGAGGGGGAGGGAATCGGGGCGCGACGGACGGGGGGAGTCGCGCGGGGAACCTAGTCGGGGTGTATAGGAAGAGGCAAGTGTACAAGGCCCCTTCCTTACCCGCTCTAGCTATTCTACCATAGAGTAGGCCGTAGGGGTCTAGGTACGTCGTCGCTTCTCGCTCGCTCGCTCGCTCATTCGCTCACCCCGCCCCCCCCCCCCCTCCCTCCCTCCCTCCCTCCCTGCGCACTGCTCCCTGCTCCTTGCCTCCCTCCCTTCCTGCCTCCCGCTCCCCGCTCCTTCGCTCGCTCTCACTCCTTCGGCTCCTTTCCTCCCCCTGTCCTTCGCTTCCCCCCCCCCCCTTCCTCTCTCTCCTCGCTCGCTCGCTCGCTCGCCCTTCCCCCCATGGTTCTCGCTCCCCATGAGTGAGGGGAGAGGGGAGTCGAGAGAGTGGGGGCGGACGCGAGCGAGGCCCCCCTCCATGGCGAACAATCATAAGATTAGTTCAAGAGAAGGAACGAGAAGGAGTGGGCGGCGGCGGCGGCGTCTGTTCCCTCGTGGCACGGCCTCCCTCTCTCTCCCTCTCCTTCCCACCCACCCCTCTCTCTCCCTCTCTCACTACTCTCTCTTTCATCCCCCCCTCTCTCCCTCCCCCCCCCCCCTCTCCCTCTCTCCCTACTCGCTCTCTCCCTCTCTCTCTCCCTTTCATCCCTCCCTCTACTCTCCTCTCACCCCTCCCTCCTCCCCCTCTCTCCCTCTCTCCCTACTCAATACTCACTCTTCTCTCCTTCCCTCTCTTCCCTCTACCTCCCTCCCTCCCTCCCCCAAAAGGCTGCCTCGCTTTACCCGTAGAAGTGGATGGCGCACACACGGGCGGCTCTCCCTCTCTCTCCAAAGGCGGCGTGGTCCTCCCCGCCCTCTCTTCGTGATTATATCTCTATCTACATCGAGATATATATGCTCACGCCCCCTTTCTCTTCCCTGTCTCTTCTGGGTTTGCCCAAGCTCGATCTCCTTTTCTCTCTAAAGATCTCGATCCTCACAAGAATGAAGCCATCGGTTCACTCTCGTCGCTTCATTTGCGCTCTCCGTCCTTCTCTCTCTCTCCCCCCCCCCTCTCTCTCCCCCTCTCTCCCACTCTCTCTCGCTTTCTCTCTCTCTCTTCTCTCTCTCTCTCTCTTCTCTCTCCCCCTCCCTCCCTCCCCCTCCCTCCCTCTCTCTCTCCCCCTCCCCAATGAAATGAGCACGCGCCACGATCCAGCGGAACACGTCTCCCTGTAGACTACCCCTTTCCTTTCTCTATTTTATCTCGTGTCTCCGCCCTCGATTTCCTTTCTCCCCCTCCCTCCCTCCCTCTCTCTCTCTCTCTCTGCGGCGCGCCGCGACGGTCAAGCCAGCTGCCTCTCCAACTCTCTCCCTCTCTCTCGCGCGCGCTCGCGTCTCGCGCCACTCCTCAAGCCACTGAAGCCTCCCTACTTCCCTCCCGCCCTCTCTCTCTCTCTCCCTCCCCCCCCCACTCCCTCTCACTCGCTCTCTCCCTCTCTTTTTCCCTCCCTCTCTCCCTCCCTCCCTCCCTCTCTTTTTCTCTCTCTCCGATGAGCTTCTGGGGTGGCAGCAGCAGCCAGCCAGCCCCTGCGGCTGCAAGCCCGGCGGCAGCGACAGTCGAGCCATCTCAGCTCGCCGACCTTCCCAAGCTCGAGCGCATCGACTCAGCAGGCGCCATCTCGCACCCATCTTGCTCCTCTCGCGCTGGAAGGTGCGACACCGCAACGTATGCAGAGGCGATGCAGACAGTGAGCGAGCTGGGCGCGATCAGCGCAAGCTCAGAGGGGGGATTGAATAGGCGGGTTACGAACCGGACAGACCGATTCATCCTAGAGGCACTCGAGGAGCACGCGGACGACGGCTCTAGCTCCGTGCGCTCAGACAGCATTGACTCGCCGCCCACTCTCCGCAAGATGAAAAGCAAGTTGCCCCACTCGTCCGCCAAAATACCAACCTCGGACACTGTCGATTCGCTGCCCTCTCACCCACCTCCCGAGTCGACGAAGCCCGATGTACTGTTGCGCCTCGAGGACTTGGCGCGGCCGATGGATTGGGCGCCTCACATCCGCAAGCTGTTGCTCAAGCTGTCCTGGGTCATCCCCATCGAGTTTGTAGTCGGGCTGGCGATGCTCTCGCCGACGATAGCCGTCATAGCCTTGTATGCATCCTACGGTAACATCTCCGTATTTAATGTCCCAGACGCTACGCTGCCATCGCCGCCACCGCCGCCGCCGCTGGGCGTGCGGATCAACACGGGCGGGATCTTCCTTCTCATCCTTCGGCCGATGTATGCGCTGCTCACTGCGCGTTTTGTTGCCGTGTTGCTCAAGATCTTCTTCACGCTGCCCTTCGTGCAGTATGCGCTCCCAGGGTTCGCTCTGCTGCTGCTACACCACGCCTTTACTATGTCTTGGACGTTACCGGCAATACTGTACCCGGCGGCTATTGGCTTCTTCTATGGCATTCAGCTTGACCACGAAGCCTGGGACTACCTTCTTGGAGTCACCCACTTTCTCGCCCTCGCCTTCTGGCTCATGGCTGCAGGCTTCACCAGCGTCGGTCTCGACGGCGCCATCGCAATTTGGCAGAGTCAACTCACCGTCCAACACTATGAGAACCGGTCGGCGTCGGCCTACTATATTCAGAAGGCCTTGCGGAAGATTGCGGCGGCGGCGCGTGCGGCCCAGCGGCGCACGGACAAGGAGCTCGAGATGAAGCGCAAGGACGAGATCGCGGCGCAGGTGCTTCAGGCGCAGGCGCGCGCGTTTGCTGAGCGCCGTGCGGCCAGGGTGCGCCGGCATCACGAAGCGGCAGCGGGAGACGGCAAGCTATCCTCCGGTGCCGCGAGCCCCTTCCGCTTCCGCCTTTCCAGGGGGCGCTCGTCGAACCACTCGAGGACGAACTCGCGCTCAGCTTCTCCACGCGTCGACGCCACTGCCACTGCCGTTGAAGCGCCTTCCGCCCCCGCTCTGGCTCGCGGAATGATTGGCATGTCGGCCCCACCACACGTCCAGCCACCTACTGGCGACGTGCCTGCGGACACCGTGGCGTCGCCTGCTGATGTGACTCTTCAGCCCGCACTAGAACGAGAGATACCGCCGCTGCCCGCGGCAATCCATGGCGCCTCGAACAGTCGGAGTTTCGAGGTCCACGTCCTTTCGCCGACAGCTGAAGAGAAGCTGGCGCTACCTCCCCGGCCACCTGTCACACCTCGGTCGCCATCGACATCGAGGACGAAACGGTCCGTCGACGCTCCGCCAGTCTCCAAATCGGCCAAGTCAGGCTCCTCAGGCTCATCCAGCTCGTCGCAGTACGCTTGGCCTGCCGCCCCTGGACTCGAGAAGGCGCAGCAGCTCGACAAGAGGCTCAACGCCCTAGCGGGTCCGTTAGACTTTGGCTCCGACCTCTCCTCAGCGAACACGCTCGTGCAGGCACGCCGGCGCGCCATCCGGCTCTGGAGCCTCATCATCGCGCAGCCCGAGCTGCGCAATGGCGAGGAAGAGGGCCAACCGACTACCGTGGACCGCGACAGGCTCCTCGCATGGGCTCACAAAGACGGCAAACCTCCGCACCCGCGGCTCGCGGGCCTCATGTTCACCTTTGGACAGGAGGTCGACGAAGAGCACTTTGTTGCCGTGGTTGAGCAGTCGTACAAGGAGCAGCGCCTCATCACCGCCTCGGTTGCCGCCTTCGACCGGCTGCACAACAACGTGCGCATCTTCCTGCAGCTCGTCCTCCTACTCATCTTTCTCATCGTTCTCTTGGCGCTTTTCTCTGTGTCCATCGTCACGTGGCTCCTCCCACTCGGCTCGGCCGTGCTGTCGGTCGCGGTGCTGGCCGGCGGCATCACCTCGGACGTCCTCGACTCTTTCTTTTTCGCCTACATCATCCGGCCTTACGACATTGGTGACCGTGTAAGCATCGCGCCACCCGGCCAGGCGTCGGGCCTCTATTCGTTGGTCGTCAAGGACGTCTTCCTGATGCGAACACACTTTTACACGTCGAATGGCGAGTCTCTCGTTATCAACAACTCGGCACTCCGCCGCATGGGCATCACAAACTTCCACCGCTCGGGGCCCATGACCCTGATGGTCGAGCTCATGGTGCCCGCCGCGACGCCGTCCGCAAAGCTGACCGAGCTCGCCGACGCAATCACCTCCTTCATCGAAAAGTCAAGCGACTGGAAGCACGTCGACCTCCACTTCTACTCAACACACTTTGAGCTTGGACATATGATCCTCCGCATGTGGGTTGAGACCACCTTTCCGTCGCACGAGCTGGGGCTCATCTACTCTGCTCGTGGCACGCTCCTCCTCTTTTGCCATGCGTACATGCAGTCGGCTGGGATCGAGTATCTCAAGCCTACACAGCCCATACGCGTGGACAAACCACCAAACACATCCTCGCAGTCGCTCGCGGAGCTCTTTGAGAGGCGGATGTAGAAGCACGAAAAACGGGCGGATGTAGAAGCACGAAAAACGCCGGCCAGTGCCTATCGGTTGGGCTGGTCTTAATGGGCGACTCTCCTTTTCTTGATGGGACACGGCCATCGCAGAGTCTTGCCGTGCGTGTCTCCCTTGCCGCATGCACATGTTTTGAGCATCACCACGCGAAGCCGTTGGCACGGCGTTGCACCAAGGCGTGTTCTGCATCCTCGCCGACTGCTACGTTGAGACGGAGTTCCTCGACAAGGGGCGCATGCATCCAGCTTGACTCACTTGTGCGCCGTGTGATTTAGTTCATCTCGTTTGAATCACTGATCCGCATCACGCTTTCGTAGGAGCGACGCGGCGCCATGGTTAAGTCGAGTTTAGGTGAACACCAGCTTGTGAATGGAAGGTGCGGCTCGGCGTCAATGGTCTTTGATGTTTTGGATGTCTCAATTGCCGTCGGGAACCTGCGGTGCCGCATATTGCGGGAGATGTGCTTGCTGCAACCTCGGGAGTAGTGATGGCGGCATCATTGGATTATCGGGACTCGGCATCGACCAACATCCAGATCAAGCGAGCGCAATGCGAGAGATTAAGGCGTGGGAAATAGGCATCGGCTTTATAGTGCTCATTTGAGATTTGGGCTATTGGTTTTGTAGGTATGATTTCCATACAATAATGCTAGGAACGTGTTCTCTTCTCTCTTGTATACATTGCCAGTGTCAACAACCTACTTTTATAAGTGGGGGTCAATGGGGGCCTCGCGCCCCCCTCTCTCCATCGCGGACACCCCCCGGGGTGGGCCCGTACATTCAACCCCAGCCCCTGCCCTTTGGCAGGGGCAGGGCACTCATCAATTCAGCCCAGACCCCTAGTGGGCGCGGGTCGCGAGCCGCACTCCCAGGCCCGCATGGGCCAGCTCTCGTACTGACTTTCCCCCCCATCCCTGGTCGCCAGGCAGACAGGGGAGGCGCCTTGCCTTCATTCGGTGCCAGTTTTTTTTTTGGCATAAACGTCGGCTAGATAAAACCCGTAACGAAACGCTGGGGTGAGTCCGCGCGGCGAGTCCGCGGTGCGAGTCCGCGCGGCGAAAAAAGAAGAAAGCGCGCGGGGAGGAAGACGCCTCCGGATTGATCCTCGCGCACGCGGGGGGCATGACGTGCGCTACCGACACTGAATACAAACACACTCCACCCGCGTTTCGTTACGATGGTCCGCTCCCAAAAGAACGCGATGCGGGTCGTCCCCCCTCGCCATAAAATTCGGGTTAGGACAGGTAGGCGTCTCTTGGGTCGACGAAGGATGCACGTGGTGCCCTTTTCGCACTGGAGCGCCGATATCCCACCTTCTTACTCGCGCCCCGCGAAAGGAGCGTTCGCCGTTGCTTCGACGAAGGGCTTGGTGCGCGTGAACCCGCTGTCGGGTCCCGAGCACGGGCGACTGGCGATTGGAGGGAGATGGGAAGGGAGCGGCTCAAGACGTCTCGGATACCCTTGTGGCAGGTATACTCGAGGCGCAGTTGCTTATTTCTCGAGAACTGCTCGCGGCGTGAGCTGGTAAGGGCCGTTCTCCTTTTTTGACGAGAGGTTCCTCCCCCCCCCCTGATGCTTTTTCCTGGAGAGTCGGCCGGCGTCATTCGGTCCGCCTCAATGGGTTTTCCCTCATTTTAACTTGTGGGGAGTTAGAATGGGAGCCGGGGGCCTGCGAGGGGGGAGATGTGGAGGGGTGCATATTATGTGTATGTATCTGTGACAATAGCACGCGCAGACCAAAAGCGTTCAATTATCCCCATCCCTGCTGACACCTTTCATTGTCACCTGGCCCTCCACGCAGCAGTCTCGCGTGGAACCACCACACTGCTCACCGCCACCGAGAAGCCGTGCGGCCGGCTGGCTTTGGGGCTGGGCCGCCGGTAGCGAGCGACCGCGCGGCGGGGCGCCACCGAGGCAGCGTGGCGAGACTAGACCTCCCTGTGCGAAAACGTCTCACAGTAGAAAATGATGGATCTCCGGAGCGATCGCGGCCGTGGTGACTTCAAGGTGGGCAATGGGGCTCTCGAATTTGGTATGGCTCGCACTCGGGGACGGATCGAGTGCCTCCATGGTGCGGTTGTCCATAACACACACTTGCACCATGGGAACGTGCCAGTGCAGTCACAGCACAAGAAGGAGGACAACTCATACAGTCCACCACGCTCGCGTCTCGTGGACTGATTGTGCTCTACGAGTACCACACCTTCTCCTGTGGTGTGTTGGAACCACAGGACACACTGCAGCAATGGAGACCAACGAGACTCCCCGCCATCCCTCGGTGCCACGAAGCAGCCGAGTCCATTGAACCATGTTGTGCACTCTCTCCCTTTTCCCCCCTCGAAATCCAGCCAGAAAGCGTTGGCATGCACGCTAGTCAATCACGATCAGTGTCCGTGTCAGGCCCAAGTGCTGCGGGTGGCTGGAGGAAAGTGCGCTTTTAGAGTGGTTTTGTGTCCGTGTAGCGTTTTCGTACATAACGTTATCGAGTTTGCATCGACACCAACCACGAAATGGAAGCTTTGATGGTCTCTATCCTGGGGACTTCCCACTGGATGCTTGGACCGAACATGCACCGAAGGATGCCCCAGATGGCGTTCTCGTAACATTTCTTGTCTTCTTCTATATTGGTCTTCACATGTTCCAACCAAAAGCTCGTTGTAGGTGGACGTACATATGTTGCGGTACTCATACTTGCGAAGGCGTTGAACATTTTCGCCTTCATGAACGCGATGCTACTTTTCACGTCATCGCAATTCCAATAGTCGTACATCTCTAACTCTGCGGTGAAGTTGGAGTCCTGCTTCAGCTCGTTACAAATATCTGAGGACAGTGTATCATCATCCGCATAATCAGTGTAGGCCAACCAGCCATCGTCAGAAAGCTCTGCTATGCTCATCGGCGCTAGTGGTTCCATCCTACGTAGTCCTATCAGAGCATGAATGACATCTCTTTCGCTCATAGGAAGCGCTCGTGGTACTATGAATAGTCGACTATTTTTGTTGTCACTGACGAGCACTCAAGTATCAGTGATGAAGACTGGGGACAAAGTACTACAGGGAGAGTTAGAAGGTCCACAATAACGTTACGTAAATAAGACCCGTCGTTCAGGCTGAACGCGTCCGCGGGAGCCGTCCTCGTGAGCCGATCTCCGCGGAGGGGGGGTGTGCAAGCGATGTCGAAAAAAGAACACGCATGACGATCCCTCCCCCAACAAAAAAAAGGGGGGGCATATCTAAATATAGGTCCGTCCCTTCAAATCTATGACGTATTACACCAAGCTACCGTGGCTTGCTGTAGGTCCCCTGGCGATTGGTCAGACGTCGGTGGATGACGTTGGAGTCTGTACGGGAAGCAATGTGAAGCTCATCAATGGCAAGTGCATCGCGCAGTGCACAACCGATTGTGATAGTGATTCCAGTGGGTTGGATCTGCTCTTACAAAATATGGGCACCTGTGTGGGTACCACAGTCAAGTTGGTGGACGGTCAATGTACTGCAAGTAACATTATGGGGGTATGTACAGGGGCCGACGTCAAGTTGGTGGACGGTCAGTGTACTTCAGGCGACAGTATGGGGGTATGCCAAGGCAATCTGAAGATTGAGGACGGTGTGTGCAAGCCCAAGTACACAGTAGGCTCTGTGAAGACGACGCCTTCAGGTGATTGGGGAGGGGGATACTCTGAATATTTGGACAAGCACACTCTGGATTGTGGATCGAATGGTCTGAATCAGTTCCAACTCACGAGGCCAACTGACACGACGCTTTCGTATCGATACAAATGCCTCAATGGTATTGACAGTCCAGCAAACATAGTGCAATCCACACCAAGTGATATCAGGGCGGATGGTAGCGTGATATACTTGGACAAGCACGATGTCGATTGTGGTACAAAGCCAATCACCAAATTCAAACTGAATCGACCCACACCCGACACGCTATCGTATGATTACACGTGCAATTCCGTGGAGGCCGCTGGTACATGTCGTGACGTGACGACGGAGTGGAATAACGAAACCTGGCATAACACTAACCTTGACAAGCACAACGTGGAATGCGAACAGGACGAAGTCATCACGCAATTCCGGCTGAACCGACGAAGCAGCACACAGGACAAGCTGAGGTACATGTACAGGTGCTGCAAAATGAGCTCGTCACAATGACGTCTCAGGTGACAACGAACGGAAGCATGGTGGCCTCCATCAGTGCCTCCGTTGATTCTTTGGACTTACTCGCACTTCGCACGCCCCCCTGTTGCTTCGGAGCCCTCGTCCAATTCGACATGCATGTCGACCCGTGTCCTACAGGAAGTCGGGGCCCACGCTCCGCACACTCTCTAACGCTCAGCAACGTGTGCTTGGGATCCGCTCACATCCCTCTGCCTTCGTCGCTGACGACGTCGACCAATGGACAAATGCGCGTGCGAGTTGAGCATCGTCGTGTGTATATCCCGTTATCGATTTTGCAGCGACACCAACCATGAAATGGAAGCTTTGATGGTATCTATTCTGGGGACTTTCCACTCGATGCTTCGACCGAACATCCACCGAAGGATACCCCAGACGGCGTTCTGGAAATCTTCACCCTGAGTGTTTTCCACATTGGTCCTCACATGTGCCAACCAAAAGCTCGATGTAGGTGAATGTACAGTTGAGGAGAACGCCAGCTGGAGTGGGACATCATCTCCTTGTGCAAGTATACCTCTTCCGGTACGCATTACCATGTCTGCGACAGCTTCGAACACCTCTTTCTTCACAGACTCGATGCTTTCTCTCACGGCACTACAATCCCAATGTTTGTATCTTTGGAGCTCTGTGGTGAAATTGGAGTCACGTTGGAGCTCTTCACAAATACATATATTCATTATGTCACTGTTCACATCGCTGAACTCCAACCAGACCTCGTCAGACATCTGTGCTATGCTCATAGACGATAGTGATTCCACGGAACGCTTCCTTTTTCCTAGCAGCCCATTCACGACATCTTGGGGATCCCTTTCGCCCATAGGAAGCGCTCGTGGTACTAGGAAGATTAGATTATATTAATCCTGCCACGAAATACCTAGGCCTACAGGCTTTGGCCATGCGTAAAAGCTAACGTTATGTACGAAGGCGCTATGCGACCAGAAGCGCGCCCTTCCTCCTCGGTGCCACAAGGCAGACGAGACCATGGCAGGAGGCGGAGGGCGGAAGCTCTCCTACACTCTCACAAAAAAAAATGTACAAAATGTGGAAGACCACCTCCCGATTCGATCATGTATCAGAAGTTATGCAACCGCATTCTTGGTCGCCCCAATCCGGAGAAACACAACAATACTGAACGCAATTCCACGACAACAATACTCATAAATAAAAGGCATAAAAGGCAGCCTACACCGTCTACGCGGAAGACTGACGATCACTCAAGTATCAGTGATGAAGACTGGAACAAGATTATTTCGGGAGATCTCTAAACGTCACAAAAAGTCAGGTAAATCGGACCCCTTCGTTCAGGCTGACATCGCCAGCATACCCTCTTGCCAAACGAGTGGGTTGGATAGCGCTACCCTCATGATCCCCACGATCTTCCGCGATTGAACGCTTTTCCATGCGGTGGGGGGGGGAGGTGATGGTGATTGAACGCGTTCCACGTGTAGGCTGATGGTGATTGAACGCTTTTTCCATGCGGTGGGGGTGATGGTGATTGAGCGCGTTCCACGTGTAGGCTGATGGTGATTGAACGCTTTTCCATGCGGTGGGTGATGGTGATTGAGCGCTTCTCGCCTTGCAAGGTGTACAGGCAGGTGCGCTGAGGGCTGTCGTGTTAGTACCGGGCTAGTGAGAGTAGTGGTACTAATGCTCAGTTAGATTATTTATTATTTACGTTGCCAATGTCAGGGCTACACTATTGTTTTAGGTTCAGCGATGGAGCGCGCGTCGACCGCTCTCCTCTCCTAGCCCACAGTAGCCACACGACGCCCCAAGGTCGCGTTGCGTTACCGTTGCGTCGAAAGAGAAGGAGGACCATATTACCAGCTATCATTTTCGATTTACTTTTTGTTTTTGTGAATTCAGTTGTTGCAAAAAGTTTTTGTTAGATTGTATTGTGAAAAATTAAACAGCAAACCGTCGAAAGAGACGATCTAATTTTCTTGCGCTTATGAAATAAACTTCAAACACCTTCTTCGCCATCCTTTCCCCTGCGATCCTCGGCGGCGTGCTTCCGGTCTCGGGCTGCGCGCGCGCGCGAAAGAATTGGAAGTTGACTCGGACGGTCGTCTAGTTTGAGCATATGGAGGCCATCCATGCCTCTTTTTTTGCTTGAAGAAAGCCGCGAAAGCGATCCTCAGAACCCGATTCTTACCGTCCCCACCTCTAGCCGCGCGCGCACTATGACCCCCAGAACGCTCAAGAAAGAAATATTAGAAGACATACGTTGGGTGGATAGGAACGGCTGGATCCCCATAACTCACGGGAGGAGGGGGGCAGCAAGCAAAGATGATCACGAGCTAGGGATGATCTTCGCGACAAGGATTTCGTGGTGGGCCCCCAGTCTCAGAGTGGCCCTAGACACCACGAGATGATAGCCGTAAATCACGCGTTCTGCCTTAGCCTCAGCCCGAGGACCAGTGCCAAGCATATCTAGCGCGGCTCAAGCACATTTGCACGCAGTGCCTATCTTTTCCTCGAGGAGACAATCGCAAACCGTGGCCTTCGGGTGCGCTTTCGCAGGTGCACTTGCGGTGCGGCGGCGGCTTGATGGGGCAAGAATCTCAATCTCACACGATGACTGCTTCACGAGCGAGCCTCGTTGTCCAGCCGTTGTGACGAGTGAGACGTCGCAGTAGTATGGGGCAAGCACCCCATCCGTGATTGGGGAAAGTGAAAGTGCGGAATTTGTTGGAGTTGGACTCAGATCATCGGTGTTGATCATAATGGCTTCAGCAACATGGTGCGTGGCATTGGCCTTGATGACCCAGAATCCCTTATCCTTGACGCCCGCGTACTTGAGGCCAGGATCTGTCAGCATGCACGCCTCTTCAAAGTAGTTGTAGCGTTGGTCGCCCAGGCCGCTGAGCGCATTGCCAACAAAGGAACCCCAGCCGTTGGCTGTGACGCCGCCGGCAACGAGATTGATGCCAACGGGAGAGGTCTCGCTGCCGTCCCTGTACATCTGGTGTGCCCAAAAGTCATGCACGTCGCCGGAGAGCACGACTGCGTTGTTCGTGTGTTGATCAAGAAGATCATACAGCATTGCGCGCTCGTGCTTGAAGCCCGTCCACGAGTCGGGATTCCAACCTTGCTTCATCAAGCCAAAGATGTACACTGCAAGGCCACAAGTGGGTGTGAGGAAGGAGGGCGGAATTCATCACTGGGCTGAAACACAACATCTCCGAGCAGGTCGGGGGATCAGGCAGAGCAAAGGGAGACGCAAGAGTGGGAGGACATGTGCGGGGACAGGGAGATCCCTGCTTACTTGCTCGGAAATACGTCCCGCCGCCTGAAGGGTAGAGAGCATCGAGGAGACCCTTGATTTGTGTCGCCTCATTCGGATGGGATTCCATCAGCTTGTACATGTCACCAGCGAGGATTTGATCAGACACCACAACTGACGAGCCATACACTTGCCAGACTTTTCCTGCGCTTTTAGATGCAGAAAAAACATCGCGGAGGATCGTGCGCTGGTCTGCGCCCAGGAGTTCCCAGCGTGGATCGTTCACCAAGCCCTCGGCAAAGGCATTGGCACTGGCAAAGTCTGACGCTGTCCAGGTACGTACGTCACTGTTGAGACTTGCGGCTGCCCCAAGCAAGATAGTAAACATGCTGAGGGCAAAGTCGGGCTCCTGTAGTCCCAGCGTGCCGTGCGCCGGCCGCGCCTCGATACGTGTGTCCTGTAGCAAGAATGTGGCGACATCGCCCCATTCGACAACCACTGTCAAATCCGTGTCGATCTGGCCCTGCGTCGACCGCGGCCCACGGCGGAGTGGCAACCATTCAAAGTATGCCTGAGCCGCCCGGTTGGCGCGCTCCAAAAATATCCCCTCGTCAGTAGAGCACTTCGCGGCTGGATTGGTCCGGTTGCCGGTGCAAATCGGCTGATGATTGTCCGCGCCCATGCCACGTCCATATGGATTGTTTGTGAATTCATGATCATCCCACTGTGCGATCATCGAGACTGAAGAGCGCAGCTTCTGGAGTCCCTTATCTTCGGCATAGAGTGCGTGGCGGCGGCGGTAGTCGGTAAGAGTGACGATCTCCCATGGAGGCTGGATCTGGTCGGTGCCACGAAAAAGGTTGCCGCCGTATTCATCTGAAAACAGCAATCAACAGGGGATGTGCTGGAGCGCTGGTGCATCTGTCGCGCAATTCCATGACAGCACGGTAGATGCAATGAGCGCGTGACGCTATTGTGTATAATGGGTGCTTGCAAGCAGGCCTGGGCATCGGATAGACAAGCTCATGAGACGTGCGAGCACTTCCAAAAGTAAAAGTACTCAATGGGTTCGGGAGGATGGGGCAGGCGTTGCGCACAGAGATAGTCGCCAGTGTGGACCCAAAGGTCGAGATCTTTCACGTGCGCCGCGACGTCATATGCATGGAACCAACCGTTCTCCCAACGGGAGCACGAGAAGACTGCATAGGTGAGCGAACCCATCCAGCCAGGTGGAGGGGCAGTCTTGCCATGGCCAACGGGGGACGTCTTGCCAGCAGCGGTGAAGACGTACTGATACTTGGAGCCGGCCTTGAGCCCTGTGACATCGATCTTGGCGATCCAATCGTGCCCGGGTTCGACCCACACCTTACCGGTAAGCGCGGCAGGCGAGGACAGAGCGGCTGGGTCATCGCCCTCAGCCATCATGAAACTGACTTCAACACGTGCATCCGGCTCAGAGGGTGTAAACCGCGTCCAGATGATGAGCGAATTCTGTGTGGGCGAGCCCGATGCGACGCCATGGTAGAAGCCGGGGACACCGCCAAACTCTGCCGCCAGTTTCGGCCCGGAAATGTAGCCGTTGAAGTATTGCTCGTCATCCGTCATCGGGAGAGAGGGACCTGCTCGTAGTTCCTTGAGTGCGTTTGTGGTACGAGGCTCGGCACATTCGCCATGATGTGTCTGAGGTGGCATTGAGCTGAACGCGTCGGCGTTGCCGGCGAGCAAGAGCAGCAGCAGACAGCACGATGAGAAGACCGTCGGCATCATCACCTCGATCTTTGTGCGTCTGCGCCTCGCTGTGGCTCGCTGCCTCTCTCGTCGTCCGCTTCTTGCCTCGTCTCCTGCTAGACCTCTCCGTCGGCCCTCCCACCCGGGAAGAACGAGCGTCGTCCGCCGAAGTCGTCCTTCCGATCATTCGGAGGAGAGAATCCGTCGGAGTGAAGAAGGGGCGGCGGCCCGCCGGGAGGAAACAGCTAACTGTCGGGGGGGGGGGGGGGGGGGGAGGGGGGGGGGGGGAGGGGGGGGGGGAGGGGGGGGGGGGAGGGGGGGGGGGAGGGGGGGGGAGGGCAAGGGGGAGGGGGAGGGGGAAGGGGGGGGGGGGGGAGGGGGGGGGGACACCTCGTGTGCGGCCGACGGCGCCGCCGGGCCCTCGTCGGCCCTATCTCATCGAAGATCTTGATGTCACGCACAGAATCACCGCTGACTTCGGCATCAGTGGAGAAGACCTCCGCTGTTTTGTTTTGAGTTGCGGGGCAGGCCTCCAGAGGTCCACGGCCCGAAGACTTCACCCTGCCCGATGGCCACAAACTTGCCGCTACCTCGCCGCACGGCGTCTGTGCGAGCCTTTCCCCTCCCTCTGGCCTCTCTTGTGTAACTTGTGGGAGGAGGCCACAAACCGGCCGTTTCATCGTGGTTCAATCAGCATGTGCCGTGTTTGCGAAGTTCGACGTTCCCGTGATTCTAGACAAGCCAAAAACAGGCCGTTTTGCTGTGTTTGAAGGTTCTTTGTGCCGTATTTAACATCTAGGGGACTCATATATCGGCTAAAAAGTTCCATCCTACATTATAGGACCGCGTCCTACGAAAATGATGGCGTCGTAGGACCCTGTGATTCCCCCTCGCAATGGCCCCCCTCGCGGGCCACCGGCGGGTGCACCTCCCACCAAAGTGGTGCGCGACGGCCCCCCACCCCCACGCCCCTCCCCCCTGCCAGCCCCTGGCCGCTCAGGTCAGGTGCCCGCCTTTGGGTCCCGTCAGATCTCACCCAAACTGGGCCCTCTGAAAGGTTGCCCGCCATTGCTCCCGACCCCCCCCCGCGCGGAGGGCCCGTCGGACTGTCGGCCGATGTCTGACACGCTTGCCAGACCGCCTCCCACCCTGACCCATGGCGCGGGCCTGCACATGCTCTCAGATACCAACTTTTTGACGACCTCAGCCTCCCACTCCCACACTCACGACCGACCGACGAGCATGCCGACACAGGTGACAGCGAGCGCGACGCGCTCGCACGGCAGCCACATCTCTGTCACACCCAACAGATCATGCATCATGCACATCAGCACTCGGTCGACCTGCGCCGGAGCGGGCGCGATCGGCAGCGCACCTGTCCCGCCAGCGGCCAACAAACTTTTGTCGACCAGCGAGCAGCGTCGAGCGCCATGGCGTCGTGGTGCTCCAGCTCCTCGTCAGTCGCGAGCCAGAGCGAATCTTGCGGGGCGAGGGCGAGGGTCAAAACCGTCGGACCGTCAAGGAGCATCCTTTGACGGGCGAATCGGCCGTGTGCGAGCCGTGTGTGGTGCGAATGTGCATGCGCGGACGTCACCGCTGGGGCACCAGGGTTTGAAATTTGCTTTATAGGCAATTTGGGGCGTCGGACCCCTAATTTAATATTTGTCTAGGCACCTTTTAAGTGAAAGAAACACATCTCTCTGTGGTCAGTGGGAGCGACGTCCAGTTCGGCTCGTGTGAGCCGCCAGAGCGTGTGCAAGGGCAAGGGGGGGGGGGTCCGACGCGACTTCGCACCGTCTTTTCGGACGAGGATTCTGAAAAGGCGGGGAGACCCTCCGAGCCGCTTTCGCCGGGGCTTTCCGCTCACGTCGACCCCCCCCCATATTAGTACTTAAAAAGCCGTGTTTGACCGCCCTATGCATGGCCACCATCTCCAGGCCATTCTTCGGCCGATCGGGGGCGATCGGACGTCGCGGAAGCTCCGCGTTTCTAAGAGTGATGCGCCCCACATTCACCACTTTGATTCCCTCCCGTGAGCTCCCGCCTCAATCTCCCAAAATAGACGACCGCCACGAGCGGGGGAAGGGGAAGGGAGGGGGGTCACTCACCGACGCCATTGCCCTTCGTGGGGCGGGAGGGGGTCGTTCGGAGGGGGGAGGCGGCTGGCGGGGCAGGTAGGGGGGACCCTAAGGAATCCTTGGACACCCAGGGGAGGTGGGAAATAGTGGTTGAAAAGGGTGAGTGACCGGGCTAATAAGAAACAAGAAACCACCCCCCCGGCGGCTTTGACCGGGATAAGAAACTCGAGATAAGAAACCCCCCGGGCGGAGCCCGAGGCCCGAGGGGACAAGAAAGCTATGAAAGCTTTTCACTCCTGTTTTCTTAATGGTGCACCCATACTGTAGCCTTAGCTGACGAACTGACACCCCAACACTGGTGTGCCCATGGCGGAGTACAATACCGTTTGGGTGGCCAGGCCCCCATGGGCAAGAACACTGAGACCTAGTAAAGTAAAGTATGGCCTTAGACCGCCTCTCTCTCTCTCTCTCTCTCTCTCTCTCTCGCACCCGCCGCCATCATCGTCGATCCCCCCCCCACCCCGCACCCCCAATTCTCATTCTTCTCTCTACTTTTCTCTGCTTCCGGCTCATCTCTTTTTCTTCTGCTCTCTTCTCATCGGGCCTCCCTCCCCGACCTCCTCCTGATTTATATTATGTCTTCTCTCCTGATCTCTCACCCTCTCTCCACGCCTCCCTTCCGCTCTCTGTGCTGCACACGTAATCGGGAGAGAGCCAGCGCACACACTCTCCCCTCTCGCCCTCCCCTCTCCCCTCTCACCTCTCCCCTCTCACCTCTCACCTCTCCCCTCTCCCCTTCTCACCTCTCCCCTTCGCCCCTCTCCCCCTCTCCCCTCTCCTCCTGCAGCTCTCACTTAACCCCCTGCGGGCGTCATTGCGACGCGTGCAATGCTGCTGCGCCGCGCCCTCCTTGGCGGTGGCGTTGCCGGCGGTGTGGCTCTCGCGATTGCCGAGTGCCGTCAGGACCGGCGGCCTCTGCCTCTCCTCTCTCGTCTGGACGCGAACTCTCACCCTGACCATGATAAGGTGTTGGGCGAAGATGACGAGGGACGGAGCGTCGTGCTGCGCACGCTACGAAACGGCAGCCTGCGCGTGAGGGTGCTCGATTGGGGCGCCACCATCACCTCGGTCCAGCTGCCTGATAAGGACGGGGTGCTTGGAGAGGTCACGCTTGGGTTCGATGAGCTGCAGCCGTACATGGACGGTGCGGGCCCCGCACTCCCCAATGCGTTGGCCGGTACTAGCCGCACGTGCTGCGAGCTGAGCGCATGCCACACCGTTGCCTTCAGGCACGAGCCCGTACTTTGGCTGCGTTGCTGGGAGGTACGCCAACCGCATTGCAAGAGGCAAGTTTGTGCTGGACAACCAGGAGTATGAGCTTCCCACCAACAATGGGGCAAACCATCTCCACGGCGGGACCAAAGGTTTTGATAAGCGGCACTGGGTTTGCCAGGATCAGACGGACACCTCGGTCACGCTGGCGCTTCGCTCCGAGGATGGCGACCAGGGCTATCCAGGAACAGTCATCGCCAAGGTGACATATTCCCTTCCGACTCCGACGACGCTCAAGATGGAGTACGAGGCGATGTGCGATGCGCCGACGCCTATCAATCTGACAAATCACACATATTGGAACTTGCGCGATGGCGGGCTGCGTTCCGTCATCGATCACCAGATTCAGCTGGCCGCGGACCTGTACACCCCTGTTGACGCTGGATCGATCCCGACCGGCGAGATCCGCCGTGCCACAGGGGCAATGGACCTGACCAAGCCCGTTGCAATCGGTCGTGGGCTCAAGGACGCGGACAACGGTATGGGCTACGACCATAACTATGTGCTCACCTCGCCCATCAATCCAGAAGATGGCCTACGCTCGTGCGCGCGCGTATGGGAGCCACAATCGGGCAGGTGGATGGCTGTGCGCACAAACCAGCCCGGGGTCCAGTTTTATACTGGCAACTACTTGGACGGCAAGCTCCCTGGACGCAACGGCGCCAAATACCACCGGCACTCCGGCTTCTGCCTCGAGACGCAGCACTTTCCCGATTCGCCCAACAAGCCCCACTTTCCAGACACTGTGCTTCGGCGGGGACAGGTCTACAAGCATGTCACCATCCATGAGTTTGGCGTCTCGCCGGTTCCGCCAACTGGGCCCATCCTCGTGACTCCGTGAGACACATGAAGCGCTGCGGCCGCGCGTGGTCCTCAAATCGAGGTTGCGTGTATAGCGTGGAGCCCATAGTAGTGAGTGTTAGTGCGGTTGGTGGATGAGAGCTTCGGGCCATTATGTTTTATGTTGCCCCATTTGACCGAGTTATCCGCCGCCTGTCGAGTCAAGCATTGTTGCCAAAGGGCTCTGGGCCACTACGTGGCGAGCAGTATTGGCGCGGCGCTTCGACCATCCTCCCTGCCGGGAGTCGGGTGAAGCTAAAAGCTTCTGGATTGGGTCGGGCAACTCCATTTGGGATTTCGGACGGGGGACGAACGGCGAACGAGGGGCGATGGGGCGGTAGGAGTTGCCACCATGGGGGTGGCAGCAGCGCTGCCCCACCATGGGGAGTCCTTGTTGGGGAGGCGGGCCGTTGTTGTATTCAGGCCTCCTGGCATGAATATTTCGGCATGGATACGTGCCTTCGTCTTATATATCGTCTTCTATGTTCGTCTTGGTCACTCAAGGCGTGCAGACTCGGATTCCCCCTGGGCTCAAACCGCCAAATTCGAAGATTTGAGAGTTTTATTTTTACCGTTTGTCAGAGCAAGGCTCATCTCACTCTTGGTGATGGCCTGCGAGGGCGCGCCGGCAGCTAGCGCGGAGTGCGGTTCTTGCGGGGAGCTCATGGAGCTTTCCTCGGGGGTGACTACGGGCATGGTGATCGACGCACGACGCACGACGCACGGAGGGCGTGGAAGTGTGGAAGGAGGCTTGTGGGAGGTGGTGGCAGGCGACTGGGGGTGGCTCAGGCGCGTGCTTGGCTTGTATTGACTCGTTGACTCGGGGTATAGACTCGGGAACTCGGGGGGACTCGCTTGGGAACACGGTGGGACTCGACGAAGTTCCTACAAAATCACTCACAAGAAACCCAAACCCCAACGACCTTGGGCTCAGAAAACTCACGTAAACACTCCGGACTCATACGATAAACAAACCCTCCCCGCGCGGCGAAGGCTGAGGTCGCGATCGCTCGTCATGCGCGAAGAAATACGGAAAGAGAGCGCAAAACTACGCAAACGAAGGGTTCGAACTATCGTTAAGGTGGTTCTAAAGAGTAAAATTGGACGCCGCCGCTGCACCTGCCGGCCGCCCCCCCCCCCCCCCCCTCCCCTCCTCCCACGGCCACCATGGTCCTGTTTGGCATGGGAGAGTTTGGTGACCCGTGGAGGCTGGCGCTGCAAGCACAGCTCGGATCCTCGGGACGATTTGACTCTTGAACTCGACGTGGAACTTGATTAGACTGGGGACTTGAACTTGGACTTGAAGAGGAGTCTACATTGGAGTGAGCTTGGGGTTGAACCGGACGGCGGTCGAAAGTGGTATCGTACGACTCAACTAGATCAGCACAACGCCGAAGCAACTCAATTCGAGACTCCCAAGTAGCTTCAGAACGAGGATAGCCGCGCCATTTGACGAGATACTTGAATGAAACTCCATCGCCCTTGCGATCGAGTAACTCTTCGACCAAATACTCATCTCCAGCGAGCGGAGACGAATCGGTGACGGTGAAGTACGGACGGAGATTGGAAATGTGAACTTCATCCTTGACTTGACGATTTTCGAGATCGCGTAGACGGTATCGAGTGGCCGAGATTGCTTCTTCTACTCGGTAGGGACCGGAGTAGAGATACTGAAGTTTGTTGGCGTGGCCAGGGATTCGACGACAAACTCTGTCTCCTGGTTTGAAGGTGACGCCGAGTTTAGACTTTTGAGAGGCAGAGCGCATTGATTCGCGTTGTGCTTCTTGAGTACTTTCGAGGGCGGAACGCCACGACTCGAGAAGCTTCTTATTGAGCTCGGTGGCGTAAGTGACGGCATCGGACGGAGGCCTAGATGGAAGCAACTCAAGAACAGGAGCAGGGTCAGCAAGTTGAGCTGGGAGACGAAGCTCCCGACCAAACAAGATAGCCGCGGGTGACTTGGGTACGACGCGACCGGCGGTCGCTCGCATAGACATGAGAAGAAACGGAAGGTGATCGACCCAATGGGCGCCGCCTTCATTGGAGACTCGAGTCATCGTGAGGAGAGTTTGTTGAGCTCTTTCCACTAGCCCTACGCCTTCGTGGCGATAGGCTTCAGTAGTGCTCAAGTCCGTGCCGGTCGCTTTGAGAATTAGGTCCACTAATCGAGAGCAAAGATTCGAGCCGGCGTCGGTTCGAAGTTGGCGAGGGACTCCATAACGAGATACGATGAGACGCATGAAGACGTCTAGACATTTCGCGGACGAGGGGTTACCGTTGCAAGGCTCAGCTTCAATCCAACGAGAGAGAGAATCGACGAAAACAATCAGCTTGTCAAAACCGGAGCGGCCGGATACGAAATCGTGAGTGGGCGCCATCGAAAGAATATCGCAATAGACGACGTCGAAAGGATAAGATCCGATGGAAAGACCGGATGGATGGGCGAGCGGTCGCGGTAACGGTTTGCCAAGAGTGCATTCGTGGCACTCTCGAACGTATTCCGATACAGAGGCGGACAAGCCAGGCCAGTACACTCGAGTACGAAGTAGGGTAGACATCCTTGTCGCACCTGGGTGACCAAGGTGGTCATGGTAGGCGCGGAGGTACGTGTCACGAAGGGACTCCGGAATGTATAAACGAAGAGGAGCCTCTTCCGCCTCTGACGAACGGTAGTAAAGTAGGCCATCGCGAAGGAGGAATCGGGATCTTTTCTTCGACGACGAGCTAGAGTCAGGATTAGAGACCGGACCGGCGGTGATCGAAGATTGTGCTTTCGAAAGGATCGACTCGAATTCACGAAAGGATCGAGCTAGCGAGCTCGTCGGTAGAGAGCGCTTGACGCAATTCGTCGGCATGAGGCACGCCCACATCGAGATACGAGGAGGTAATCGACTCCGAAGATTTCCGATGCTTGACGAGCGAGCCTATCGTTTGCTTGTTGGCGGCGAGCGGTGAGGGTGGATGAAGTGACCGCGACGGCAACTGCGATCGAGTAGAGCTTCTACTAAGTGTTCATCAGATTGAAGGGGGTCATCATCCGTGAGAGTGTAGTAGGGACGTAGATTAGTAACATGTACTTCTTCAGAAAGCATCCTATTTTCTTGGTCACGTAGTCGATAGCGGCCACCACCGAGTGCTTCGGCGACTCGGTATGGCGCCATGTCGCATTCATCCTAGATGATGCGATTTCCAGGCTCTTGTTTCCAGGTCCTTCGCCGTGCGGCCACACGGTGAAGCTCAGGTACATCTAGGTTGGTAGGGTTCGTCCCTAGCGATCTAGAATTCGAGTTCTTGTTTCGTTCCTTCTAGCCTGTTTGTCAGGTCTAGATTCCAGGTTTCCTCCTTTCGGGTAATCTTGACCCAAAGGAGCCAGGTCGCCTGTCACTCGCTGCGCGCTTGTCTCAGGCTCTCGAGTTACCTTGTGAAGGCTTGTTTAGCTTCTTGCAAGGCTTGTCGTTTCTTGTTGGGTTCCGGTTCTTTCTTGGGACCTGCTGACTTTCGTTGTTGTCCAGGCCTGTTCTTCGTAGGTTCTGCTTGGCCTGGTTAGGGTTTCGTTGAATCCCCGCGTTCGGCGTTTGGCGTTGGCGTTCGGAAACTTCCTCTCACATTCCCTAGGTCCGCTACCCTTGGCTTGTAGGTCCTTGCTTCTTTCTTCTCGGTCAAGGTTTTGGCGAGCGAGTCGGTTGCTCTAGCCGCTCGAGATTTGAGGTTTAATTTGCCATCTCCCCTTGGAGATCGGTGTAGGTTCGCTTCCTAGGTGAGGGAATCTTTCCCCTTGATGCAAGTTACATGCAAGCCTTGGCCCCTTTGGTGTTTCTTCCCCTTGGTTGCTACTCAGGGTTGTTCGTTAGAAGCGTCTAGAAGGTTCACGCTCAACGGCAAGATTTATTCGGTCGTGAAGACATCTCGTTGCGATCTGTATCCAAAGTGATCGCCGTGGTCGCGCGACATGACGCTCCCCTTCGGACTCTCCGCTACGTGGGAAGTTACAACGGAGACACGCTCCGGCCGTCGCTGCGGAGTCTCTCTCTCTCTCGCTCTCTCTCTCCGTCTCTCGCGACGTGTTTGAGTTATCGGTGATTTGGGGTCGCGGTTGCTTGATAATTTGCTTTGTTTGGGTGAATGATTCCGGTGTGTTCGTGAGTCGGTGTATCCTGTTGTTCTCAGGCTCTTTGTCCGTCGTTGTTCGCTGCGTCGCTGCACTCAAGCAGCCTAGGCTCCCTCCCTGAGGGAAGAGTTCTTTGTAGGTCTAACAATCTCTTAAAACCCAACACACTAGGGCCGCTAGGAGCGCCTCGCCGCCCCACAGTCCTTCGTTCGCCGTTCGTTCCCTGTCCATACACCCGAATGGGGTTGCCCGACCCAGTCCAGAATTTCATTCACCCGACTCCCGGTGGGGAGGAGGGACAAAGCGCCGCGCTAGCCGCCGGTGCCGCTCGCGACGGAGTGGCTCAGAGCCCTCCGGTAGCGCTCGACTCGACAAGCACGAAATCTAAGCTCGCGTCCTCGGCCGCAGAGGAGGAACCTCTCAGGGAACCTTCTCTGCCCGCTGCAGCTTCTGTTCCCGTTGGATGTCCGAGTGATCCCACGGCCTCTGAGGCTGCACCAGTGGCACCCATCACTCCGGCTGCTATCTCCACGACTGGCTCCGATCAGCTCGTGGCGGATGGCGAGTCTTGGTCCGCTGCCCTCGGCACCCACCGGGTGCAATCACAGCGGGCCATGGTGGAGCATGACCCTCTCCCGCATGAAGCCAACTTCAGCGTCGCTGAGTTGGCCCATGAGGTGGAGGAGGGTCCCCTCCCTCTGATTCAATTTGACCCGCCTCCTCACCTTCGAGATGATGAGTCTGAGGTGGGTGAAGCTGAGGTGATCAGCTTCCGAAGCCCCGCCTACCGGGACTATGCCCCGCCGTCATCAAAAGGGGTCCTTGATCAAGAGATCACCCCGATCGAGACGGCCGCGGCGCGTCAGGATGCGGAAATGGCAAGGCTTCAGGCGGAGACCAACACCCTAAAAGGGGCTGTGGAGCGCCTACACTCATCCCTTGCCGCGGCAGAGGCGAGGGAGGGGCTTCTCCGGGATCAAGTTGAAGCAGGGTTCAAAGCCCTGACTCAGCTACTCCAAGCCCGCCAAGAGCCCGCTTCAAGTCCGTCGATGGATCGGACCGAGGCGGCTGCGGATTCTGCTAGGCCGGTTCAGAGGGAACCACCCATGGGCGAGCCTCCTGCTCTAGACCCAAAGGGCCACAGCTCTCCGGCTTCTAGGGTTCCACGGTCGGCGTACCCGACCTCTAAATCGGAATCCCGCCGCCAGGACCAAAGCCCTTACCGGGGCCCGACCCCGATGGTGCCACTTCGCCACCCTCGTGACCCCTGCCTGGCGGTGGGGATGGATGAGCGAGAGGCAGTTGTAAGCGAGTGGAAAAATCTCCTCGCCCTGCCTTCACGCGATCTGGCCGCCCTTTACCGCGACTCCGACGAGCACGAGCTCATCCACACCATTTTGAAGAGCAACCTCTCCCTGGCGGGCAACGTTTGGCATTGCCGAATTTTCATGGAGGAGGACCACTTGCTCAAATGGGTGCGTAGCCGCTTCTCAGCCGAGCAAACCCTTCACCATCAGGTCAGGATGGGCAAAGAGCTTTCGGAGCTCCGCTTCCCAAAGGCCCTCGCCTCCGATAACGTTCAAACCGCGGCGACAGCCTGGAACGAATTTCGGCTAACTCTCATCAAGCCGTTGGAGCGGGCACTAGCGCTCGGCTGCGATCATCGCGAAATATTTACCTCCCTCCTCGCGGCAGCCGGAGCCAATTCCAGCGGCAATTCTCGCATCTTCGCCTTCCTCCTCGATCTAGTGGAGGACCGCGCCCTCGCTCTCAATCCTGTCCTCGCTGCTGACGTCCTTCTTCGCAAATGCGACGGGACCTTCGCAAACGGGGCCGATGGTTTCGCGAAAGACTCGGCGTCGATGGAGTGGGACCGCATGAGGGAGCGCGAGGCTGGCGCTGATCTATGTGAGCTCAGCAAGAATTTGGTTCGCGCCTACATCCGCAAGCTTGGCGATTCCGCGGTTGACTCCACCAACGTGTGGGATCATCCAAACATGGCCCATGAGATCAACCAGAGGTTCGAAGAAATCATCCGGAACGATAAGGTTGATCCTCAGCGCGGCGTCGATAATGCTATTAAATTTGCGGAGGTGCTCGCGGAGACTCGTTTCCGCGTAGAGAACCACGAGCTAGGTCGGTCGGCGCTCTCGTGCGTCAACCTCTGCCAACGGTACCTCAGCCCTTACGAGCAGGCTCGGGTGAAGCGTCATCAATCCCGGCCCTCGACGAAGCAAACCGTGGCTAGCGTACGCACTAAAGCCTCAGGCGAGGCAAAGAACGAGACTTCCTCGTCCCAGAAGACCGCTTCGACCACGGACATGGTTGCCGCCGTGCAGGCGGCCGTCCAAGCTACCGTGGCGGAAGCTCTTCGCGGACAGGGACATTCGCCTGCTTCGAAGCCTGATTATCGGGCTGCTGCACCGCCGGCAAGTTACCACTCCAACTCACCGTTGCCGGCTATACTGACCGATCCACCGGGTCGAAAGGGAGGCTCGTCTCGGCCGCCCAGCCGTCGCTGCGATCCGCCGGCGAACGGCCAAGGGCTACCGCCCGATTTGGGCGTATCCCGGTGGACGCCCGAGCTTTGGAATCGGGCCCGAGCCCGCTTCTGGGCCGTAGCAGGCTATGCCAAGCACCCAAGGGTCTCGGCGGCGCTAGCAAAGTGCCGACCGGCCGATAATTCAATGGAAACTCCACGAACGGACGATATCAATAGGGGAATCACCGAATGGACGAACGAAAACGGCTGTGCCTTCTGCGCTTTCCGACCTCAAGCTCCTCCTGGCACTCCATCCAGCGAAGCCTGGAAATATGGCACGGGAGACGGTGCTCACAACCCCGTCATCTGTCAGCCATATATCCGCTTTCTGTGTGAGGCTGGCTGCGGAGAGTGCGGATCGGACGAGCACATTCATAAGCTTCTTCGCTCGATGGTCCGGGTTAAGCCTCAGTAGGGGTCCGGCGGGGTCCCCGTCCTTCAAACCCTGGCGGAGAACATCGCGGGCGGTGGGCCTGAACGCCACCACAACCATCCCGATCCGATCCCTACGCCGCTTGGGGAGAAGAGCTGTCGACGCGGCGATTCTCCCCCTGTCTCTAGCTCTATTCAGTCCTCGACGGTGGGAGCCGCCTCGCCGGCTGAAGCCCCCGCCGAACGGCTATCTCGGAAGCCGGAGTCGACACTTGACCCGGGCTCCTGGAAACAGGTTTGCCCCGGAGATAGTCGCGACCCGACTCTCCGAAATTCGTGTACGTCTACAAGTTCTTCTATTACTCCGCACGCTATTAGGATGTTAGGGGCCGATTCTCGCTCGCTGCCCCTCTTGGAATCTATTTCTACGGATACTATGCTGTCTTCGGTTTCTTCTAATTCTCCTAGGTCTTTCGACGCATCTTCATCCCTGGATTCATCCCCCGACGGCCCTGCCCAAGGGGGTGGGCTAGGTGGATCCGACGCGTCTTCGGTCTCTTCGTTTCGTAAACAGTCAGTTGTAAAGCCCTCGAGGGCTGTCGACTCGGTATCATCTTCTGCTCTAGGTTCTATGGATAGGTCCGACGTGGCCGCTGCCGCGTCCGAAAACGTTGTTGCTGCTTTACCTGTTTCTGCTCTTTCCAGGCGGGACCCCACTGGAGACCTCTCTCCCAAGGGCCATAGCCGGAGCCGCTCTGCGGACGAATTGTCGTTGTCTACCGTAGGTTCTCGTGCAGTGGAGGCGGAGACTTGTGCCTCCTCCTCACCTCTCTCCCCGGTTCGTTATATTTCTCCGTCATCGTGTTCATTCTCTCGTCTCGAAGTTGCACCTGTTCTCGTTTCTGACCTGGTTCCCGACCCGGAAGGGTCGGCTTCCGGAGTCAATGAAGATGAAGGTTCCAAGGGAGCTGCGGCTTTCCGCGCTCACGCCGTGGCCACCCCAGACTCGGGAGACGCAGGGGCCGTCGATTACGATCTCTCGTCGCGCCCCACACGGACGCCGGCGTCTCCTCTTTCTCTCGGCTCTCCGGAGGATCCCTGTTCCAGGGATCGCCCGCCGGAGCCAACCCCCTTCAGGTCTAGCCCACCGAAACTTCAGGGCGACGACCCCCTCCCCCTGAATTCTACTGCCGAGGCCATCCACCGGATCGCCGTGGTTGGTTGTTCCTCGGCCGCCAAGTCTACTGAAGCTGCCCGCGCCCCTACGCGCGAGCTCCAAATGTTAGCCGCCTCCCGTGCCCGGGCTAGCGGTTCCTCCGTCATCTTGCCCCGCCATCTCGCCGAAGCTGCTCTAGCCTTGCGGCGGCCGCACGCGAGCACTCATTCATCACCCTCTGCCGTACTGCCGACGCATTTTGACGAGCTTTGCGCTGAGTTAGCGGCGATCCACGACGCCGTGACGTTCGACGCGGCCGAGGGGATTCCTCCACCCCGCGTTCTAGTCGTCGGTGAAGCTAGCGGGGTCGTGTCTTCGATGTTCCTACTCGCCGGAGCGCACGTCGCGACGTGCGATCTACGACCGTCGGAGATCGACTACATTCCCCACTTCTGCGGAGATGCTCTTCACATTCAAAACCTCGGTTGGGACCTCGTGGTCGCGCATCCGCCGTGCACGTATTTGTCGGCGGTGAGTTGCCAGTGGCTCGATCGGGAGCCGGGACGACGCCAGGCTCTCGAATCCGCCGCTAGAGTCTTCCTCGCCATGGCAAGCGCCAACGCGCCTTTCGTTGCCGTCGAAAATCCTCGAATGCACGCGGAAGCCTCCGCCTTAGTCGGGGGGTTGCGACCGCGGCAGTTTGTGCAGCCGTGGCAGCACGGCACGGGCCATCAAAAAGCAACTGGCCTGTACCTGACGGCTTCACTCCCGCCCCTGCAGCCTTCGAAGATTGTCGAGGGACGTCTATCCGCGATGGCGGATCTATCGCCGTCGCCCCACCGTGGCGCCCTTCGCAGCCGCACCTATGTGGGCATTGCCGGTGCAATGGCGGCCCAGTGGATGCCGGTCTTGCGCCGTTATGCGCGCGAAGCCAAGGCGTCGCGTTCGCTCGACTTCACGGTGGACTGGGCAATTTCCCAAGCTGCTGCCAGCTTGAGAGAACGCCCTTCGCTTTGCTCGACCGGCTTCGAACTGGCTGAGCCGAGGACGGCTCTGGCTCGCTTCATGGAGGGGGGAGGCGAGGCAGCTTCTAGCTCTCACCTCACGCCTCCCAGCGGTACGCTAGTGTCCGATTCGGTAGTCGTGATCTCAGACGCGGGCCCCGTTGCCGATGCGTCTCGCCTGCTCCATCGGAAGGACTCGGAAACCAACGCATCGCAAGACGGGACCGTGGCGGAAGTGGACTGCTTCACGCCGTGGGAGTGGCCCATAAGGGACCGCTCTACAACGCCAGGCCCTCCAAACACGGTGAAGAAGCGCCGCAGCAAGTGGCAGGTCTTCGATCGTGATGTAATTTCGGGGGTCCATCGGTGGCAGGATGTCACGCCTTCCATCGCCCAAGAAATCGCTGAGCAAGCGGCAGCTGCGGAGCCGTCGGAACCTTCCATCTTGTCTCGACTGGGCTCCCAAGGCATCAATGCACTATCTCCGAGCGCCTCCTTCACGGCTGGCGACGAGGGAGTGGCCGAACTGACCAATTCGTTCGTAGCCGAAAGGCCACTCGAAACCTGGGATGTCGGGCCCGACTCGGGAGAAGATGACACGCCCGAGATGCCAGAACACCGGAGCATGCAGACCCTCGAGACCAAGCCCTCCGACGCCGCCGAAGGAGAGGGTACTCCACGGGCACTGTGTTGCGATGGGGCTGCCGCTAGGGGTCTCAGTGCGGCTGGTTT
>CM030935.1:6530454-6537954 GCA_018136815.1 Isochrysis galbana
TGGCCTCAACCCTTCTCGCAGCTTAAGCCCGCTGCAGCCGGAGAGAAGAAGTGCTTTGAGGATTACCCCTTTGCCTACTGCGAGCAAGACCTGCAGAAGGCTTGCACACGATGGGAGCGCACATTGTGCCAGGCGACCTGCAACCCCGGCTGCAACACAAGCTTTGAGAAGCCGTTGTACGAGGCGGCCGTGGCAAGGCTCGAGAAGCCCCACCTAGAGACTTCCGAGATGGATCCACAAGGGGGTGACTCGTCTATGGCGCAGTGCCTCTCCTTCCGACGCGAGCTATGCCCGCCGCTTAACATGTCCTTCATGAACGAAACGGAACAAAGGACCGTCCGAAAATCGTGCGTAAGCCCATGCGGCCTCGGCGCGAGCCTTGCTGCATGCTGTCGCCACACGTCTTTCTTACTTACCTAGGCGCTCCTCACACAACAGGGTGCACTGATCGCAGCTGAGCCACCCTGCTCCGAGATCGCATCAGGTGTTCGGCGTACGTTAAGAAAGAGCGCGACCCGCGTAATATCCGCTTCTGTGGCCAGAGGGAGCCGCGCCTTAACCCATGCTACACGGAGGGTGGCTTGATAGGCCAACCCAAGTCCTACTGTCTTCCTCACTTCTTCATTCTTGGCGAAATGAAGTGTGGGACAACTACCTTGTACCAACTCTTGCTAAAGCACCCGCAGATGATACCGCCGCGCACCAAGGAACCCCGCTTTCTCCAACAGGGCCGCTTCTCGGAGACGAGCCTCTCTCGGTACGCGATCAATTTTCAGGACGCTGTTGAATCCCACGCGCGTGACACAGTCACGTTCGACGCGTCGCCCGTCTATTTGCGCTCCAAGGTTGCGCGATTCTGGATTGCACGCTGGCTCCCTGAGTCAAAGCTTATCGTACTCGTCCGTAATCCAGTGCAGCGCTCCTTCTCCCATTGGAAGATGGGATATGATTGGATGACTTCAAAGTGTGGTGTCGGCGCGGTGGCGTCCCGAGTCGCAAGGGTGCAGCACTTGCTCTCATTTCGACAGATTGCCGAGCGCTCGCTTGTGCACGCTTACTGGGAGAGATGCGCCATCGTCACGCACAGCCAGCCGCAACGCCCTTCCATCGTATTCGCACCTTTGAAGCTCTCCGAGAGCTTGAAACCACCTGACTCGTTGCTGCCAACGACCAAGGGAATCGACCCTATCAGTTTGCTAAAAGGCTACGAATTCGGCCGCTGCATGCTTGCGCAGGCGAGTTGACCACCAGCACACCCCGAGTCCATAGTTCAATGTCCCTGCCTACGCCTGAAGGCTCTTGAGCTGCAGCCCCAACGGTGGGATGGTCACGGGCTTTCGGGGTGCTAGTTTAGGCAGCCTCTCGAATCGTCAACTAGGATCCTAACTTGCCCTTGTCCCTCCACTTCAGGATCCTGGGCTACTAGTCGACTATGCGGCGGAACTCCTTGGCATGTGGCCCCCAGAGGAAGTAGTGCGTAACATGGGAGAGGCCAAGCACGACGTAGCAAGATGCTCGGAAATGATGTTGCTACCCCCGGGCGCAGTTCTCAAGTCAGCCACCTATGCTGTTGAGCTCGAGAAGTGGGCCGCCCTCTTCCCGAGAGAGCAAATAAAGGTAGGCGATGATCTCGGAGTTCTTGGGAAATTCTCGAGCGGCAAGTCTGCACGCGGCCGCAGAGCAGAATGCAAGCCATAGACCACAGAGCCTGGCGAGGGTCAATCCAAATGGTGGTGGGCCGGTGTCATACCCCGCGTTCGCCATAGCGAGTCTTCGTGAGGTGCCCCTCCCCCGGCGTGGCTCAGGTCATCGTGACCGACGAGATGACTCGTGGCGCCCAGCGCATTATGAACGAAACCTTCGACTTTCTACACCTACCCAGGGTAGATGTCGGGTCCAAGTCTCGCTTTTGCGTGCGAGGCAAGGCAGGCGTGATGGATGTGCTGCACCAAGAAGAACTAGAGGTAACCTTCGGGAACATGACTGATCCGAGCTTGCAAGGCCCGAAGCTCAAGGTCGGTGATTGCGCCGAGGAAGCTGGGCATGCGCACGACGATAAGACGGGCTCCGATATCCATGTGATTGAACCGGTCGTCAACGACCGGCTTAGGCGTTTTTTCGAACCACATAACCAAAGGCTTTACAAGTTCCTTGGCCGAGATTTAGGTTGGTGAACTAGAGGCCCTCATGGCGGCCGTGCTGTCGGCGGGGAGGCTAGATATGTGATGCCCGGACATTTTGCCCATCGTTTCGCAGCCCTGATCACGTGGATTCCTTGCTTCGTCCGCTCGCATTCCGCCACGCCGTTGTGCTTTGGACATCTAGCACGTCGTGATGAACACCATGACTTTGCGCACTGCCTTCTCCCGAGATGCCACGGTTCCTATGGCCAATCGACAGCAATAGATAGATTTTAGTTTCGGGTAGATTTTAATTTATACTAAGTCAAGCATGGGCATGAAGAGGCGCCTGGCGCCCTTCCCCTCAGGCTCCATTTCTCCTCTGGGGGGCCTCCCGACATCAATCGGTCGAGCATGAGCAAGGCTAGGGATTGTTGGTAAGCCTACATTTTTTTAGAGTGGCAGTTATTGCCATGAGGAGGACCAGTTAAGGTGACTGTTTGCCGCCGGTCGTGTAGCCAGATAATGGGGCAGTTATCCGCCATTCCTCGTTAAAACTACAGTAGTGCTCCCCTGTACGACTTTTATTGTTGCTATTGTAATATTGTGCTTGGCGGGGGGCGGGGGAGAAGGAGAAGTCGCGGGGCTTTGGGATTTCGGCCTTGTGGCTGGTGGCCGGTGGCGGAAGAACGCGCCGGAGAAGGCGATGGCGCCGAGAGTGTCGGCAGGAAGATGGCGGCGGAGGAGGCGCAGGCGGCTCCCGCACGCTTGCCGGGGCAAGGCGGGCGCACCAATATAATAAACATCTGAGCGTTAGTACCTACCTAGTACCACTGCACTGCCACTAGCCACTAGCCCGGTACCGGTACTATCACGACAACCCTCAACGCACTTGCCCATTGCCCATGCACCTCGACGCGTGCTGATGCCACAGACACAAAGACATACAAAAATAAAAAGATCTGAAGGTTCTGGGCTACACACCCATCGCTAGACAGCGCATCCTACTGCTACTGCACATCAGCCAGCGCCCTTATCTCCCTTCTCCCCTCCCCCTTGCCTTCCCCCCCTCGTTCCTTTGTCCTTGGTGTCGGGGGTGCGGCCCTGGTGCACTACCTAGGGCCCGGTTTCGGGAATGGGGATCGGGCAGACCTTTTGGGTTTTTGTTGGTAGGGTAGAGCAAGTTTCTCGTATTATGGCTGCCCCTGTTGCGGTGCACCGGCGTGATGTTCGACTCTACCTCTCGTGCTACGTGGTTTCCGTCACAACCAGGTGCTCTACCCCTAGCGTTTTAGCTAGGGATACAAGTTCTGCGCTGGGGGTCAATTCGTTCTTTTCGCCTAGTTCGTAGAGTGGCCGAATATCGGCCAAATCTATCCTCTTTTTGGGTTGTCTCCCCATGCCCGCCTGGGCGGTGCGCGCGGAGTCCGTTGAGTTGGCGAATAGTAGCGCCTCGCTCAGTTTGGTGAATCTTTCCAGTGTGCGTATTAGCACCGATTCTTCTGAGAACGTGGCGTTGTCATAGTATATCCTGTAGAAGTCCGTTATGATGAATCTCCATGCGAGCATGTATAACGTTGCTAATGCCTTGGGGCAGGGGCCGCTTGGGTGTATGAAGAGCCTATCTATTATGTTTTGTTCGCGTGGTTTGTCCGGCGTGCTCGGGTGTCGGGCCAGTGTGTCCAGGGCGTCGAAAATGCTCGTTAGCCGCGGACACTCTCCCAGGTGTGTGGAAGATTCGTCGGAGGCGGCTTGCCTTCATTTGGTCTCCTTTCCCTTCCAGTCTCACCCTACCATGAGCCCCCCCCGCGAGCACCCCGAAGGAGAGGCCCAGGAGCACCACGTACGCGACGAGAACAGCATCGCCTTGGCTCGGCATGAGGGCGCGCCCCGAGAGGGTCTCCTTCGACAACGCCTGTGCCATCCACAACGCCTGGGGAGCCTACTCGCCGGGGGATGGGGTAGAGGGGCTGTGGATGGGAAGGGGGGGGGGGGGGCCTTTCTCTCCGCGCGCCCGCCCCCAAAAATATCTGACGAGCAAGGTTGCTCTCCGGCGGGGGCGTCTTGTCCGCTCTTTCGTGGAGACACGCCCTTCAAGGGGTGTTTCCCTGTTTACTCATTATTACCTTGTAAGCTTCCTCGACTACGTCATGATATTTTTCGTTTAGCTTATTAATGTCACGAATAAATTTGCCGGCATATTATTGAGAGTACTCACTGACGATCTCAATGAACAATTCGAGCTTCCGTTGCAGTTCGTGTAGTTTTGTGTTATTGCTACCGCAGCTCCTCCTCCACACACCACCCGCCCAGCGCACCCACCGGCCACTCACCGCCACGGGTCTCCCTCCGCCGTCTGCATCTCTCCTCTCCTGGACGGTCCGTCTGGGGTCCTCTGTGGTGTGCCTCCGAGCCGCCGCGCTCGACCGCCATGCCGTCTTAGTCCATGCCGTCTTAAAGGGCGAGTCGACCTCGTAGTCGGCCGCTGTTCCGTCGATGGCGCCCTCTGCCATCGCACCGGTGGTGAATTCTCCAGCGACTGGATAAGTGTCGATCGCTCCGTCGCGACGCGTTCCCACAAAGCCTTGGCCAAGCAGGCCATGAGGCGGCGCGGCGACTGGAACACGCGGCGTGATCTTGAAGTCAAAGCGATGCTTGGGAAAAGGGCGCGCAGCCGCCCTTCGAGCACCCCGAAGGAGAGGCCGACGCGACGAGAACGCCGTCGCCTTGGCTCGGCATAAAGGCGCGTCCCGAGAGGCACCGGGCGTGCCGCGCACGAGCGCGTTGAGCGGATGCAGCGGAGCGAGGGCGAAGGCGACGATCCCGAGCGTGTGGTGCGAGAAGGGGGCACCCACGCCGACGGCGAGCGCGACGCCGGAAACGTTGAAAAAAAAATGGACATACGAGTAGATATGCCCTCGAAACGACTTTTGATTGCCCTCGCGGTGGTCGTCGCCACCGTGGTCGCCGCCATCGTCGTGGCGTTGGTACTCACGAATAAGAAGCAGCCAGACAGATGTAAGGATGTGGATGGAGAGTGTGCGTTGTCACGATCTCGTGTGTTCCGACCAAAAGTGCCGTACGGTCCCACCGTGTATCGAGAAACGGGGGGCGTGCAGTTATGGCGACGAGTGCTGTGAAGGACTTGAGTGCAATGACAACGGAGTGTGTGACACGCCATGCCGCGAGCCAGGGTCGGTGTGTCAAAATAACTCAGAGTGCTGTGGTGAATACACGTGTAGTAGTGGTACCTGCAAATATGATGACTGATTCACAAGGGGCGGGATTCAGAATTAACTCCCGACCTCCAAGAATTGTTAGAAGGTGTCGATTCGGGTTCAGCTTCCCAATTAAAGATTGAAAACAAAAGGCCGCTTATAGTTTCGGGCTCAGCTCCCGTAAAGATTGAACCCACAACGATCACAAGGCCCAGCAACATCAAATACAAAAAAGCTCGGTCCTAGGACACCGGGCCGAGCTCCCCACTCATCCGAATCCCAACGCAGATCGACTCCCTCCTCCACCCCCCCCCCCCACTTCGCCCTCGAGCTGATCGCGCGCGGGGCGGAGCTCGACGCCCAAGACGTCACTGCGGGTCGCGCACCCCGACCCAGTCGCCGCCCGTGCGGTCCCAGGACTCGCGGAGGCGGAAGCCGGCGGCGGCCACCTCGGCCGGAAATCGAGCAATCCCTCAACCGGGACGACCATGTGTTCAGCCTCATTTGCGTCTGGAGCTCGTACTGGAACCGCGAGGACGCCTTTGTGGATTCCGAGATCATCGGAGGTGACTCGTGCGTGCTCCAATCCATCAACCTCCTCGACCTGGAGAAGAATGCCCTCGTCCTACCGGGACTGGCGCAACAAATCCGCGAGTTTACTCGGCAGAACCCGTGAGGAGGGTTTGGTGGCGCGCGTGCGCGTGTGTTGGGGTGACCGCAGCGTCCCCAGAAAGTTGTTGTACGCGGAAGGGTGTCATATGGACATGCATCCTCCTCGTCTCCTTCGGAGAGTCGGGCTAGGCAAGGTTTCTTCTGGCCCCTCCCCCCTCACGCGGAAAGTTGTCAGATTAGGGTGCGCGGAAGGTGCTCGCGTTTTGAGGGCAAATCTGACAGCGTTACGCGTAGAGGGCGTCGATGGACGACTCGGGGAGGAGGGCTGCACGAGCGTGCGGCATTCCCCAGAAAGTTGTTTGTTTCCCCCCCTACCCCCTCACGCGGAAAGTTGTCAGATTAGGGTGCGTGGGAGGTGCTCGCTTTTCTAGGGCTAATCTGACAACGTTCCGCGTAGAGGGGAAGGGGGGGAAATCAACAACTTCCCGGGGTCGATGCACGGCTCGGGGAGGAGGGCTGCACGAGCGTGCGGCATTCCCCAGAAAGTTGTTTGTTTCCCCCCCTCCCCCCTCACGCGGAAAGTTGTCAGATTAGGGTGCGTGAGAGGTGCTCGCTTTTCTAGGGCTAATCTGACAACGTTTCGCGCGCCGCATGGCGACGCGCCGCAGGGAGAGGGGTGGAGGAGAATGGAGAGAGGGAGAGGGGGGGTTTTGCACCCCCCCCGATGGAGTGCGGTAAGAAACGGGACCCGTTTGCGTTAGCAAACGGGCGAAGGGGGGCGGCTGGCGACAGGAGGAAGAGAGGAAGGGAGTGGCTCAAGACGTCCTTGTGGCAGGTATCGGGGGGCGCAGTCATTTATTTCTTCGAGGACTGCTCGCGGCGCGAGCTGTAAGGGCCGTTCTACTTCTCGACGAGAGGTCCCTCCCCCCCCCCCCGGTGTTTTTCCCCGGAGAGTCGGCCGGCGTCGACCGGTCCGCCTCAATGGGTTTTCCCTCATTGTAACTCGTGGGGAGTTATAATGGGAGCCGGGGGTATGCGAGGGGGGAGATTTGAAGGGATGCATATGTGTATGTGTCTGTGCCACCACTTCAAGGCGTGCGGGCAGGTGCGCTGAGGGGTGTCGTGATAGTACCGGGCTAGTGGGAGTAGTGGTACTAACGCTCAGTTGTTTTATTATTATTACAGCTTAAAGGGGTCCTTGGGGGTTGGGGGGCGGGGGGCTCCTAGAGGCCGCTAGCTAGCTGCTAGGCAGCTTAGGGCCAGTGGAGCTGCTGGCTCGAGCTCAGCCCCTGACCCCCCCGCCTGCCTCTCCCACGCTCGCCTCGCTGGCCATAGGTGCCACCCAGAGCCCCCTGTCTGCCCGCCGACCAAGAAGCAAGAGGGGGGGGGGGGAGAGTCAGCTCGTCAGCTCGAGCGTAAGCTTGAGGGCAGGGGGGGGGCGTCTCTCGCGTTTCTCTGTGCTACCCCTAGCTAGGTTCCCCCTCCTTGTTTTTATCCACCCAGCCCCGTTTATTTCCTTGTGTGTTCCCGCGTTCCTCTTCCCCGGGGTT
>CM030935.1:6542954-6551454 GCA_018136815.1 Isochrysis galbana
GGGCAGCTAAAGACGATCGCATGCGCGATCGTGAGGTAGGTGACTCTGAGCTTGCAGACTGCCCTACGGCGCACATGGAAGCACACAGAACAACGAGACGCATTAGCGATCGAAACCACACCGATGGCACATTTTAAAAGGCCTTCCCGGAACACGCATCCGAAACCGGGCCCGTGGTAGTGTACCAGGGCCGCACCCCCGACACCAAACAAAAAGGCAAGGAGGAGCAACATCGCACAAACAAACCAATGAAACAAGTAAGGACAAACGAACAAATGCGGCGTGCAATGCGGCGGAGCTTCGAGGCAACTCGTTGGCAAAAACAAAACTCACTCAATTTTCTCACACACTACACATTGATAGAAGCACCGCATCCGCCTAGAGTATATAAAATACTCTGGATGCGACAACAACCAACGGGCGAGCTCCATGCATGGTCCATCATCGACGGTCGTAGGTCCATGGTGTGCGGGGGAAGGGGGGGGGGGGGGGGCGTTTCACGAGAAGCTAGCAACTCTTTATGACGCTCACTGCCACTGGACACATGGAGAGAAGACAAGATGCACGTGCCTCGAGGTGCTGTGCTCACAAGAGCCGCTACGGCAAGGACGCCCGCACATTCAAGCTCAATTTCACAACGCCGTCAACTGCGCTCAAGACCGCCGAGACCGGATCCGCCCTAGCATCAAGGGCGGCTGCATTCGCTCCACTCCCCTGCGCAGACAATTCCGCTAGCCTTGCCTCGAGAATTGCCACCCGAGCGTTGGCAACCACGAGATCAGCACCTTCGACAGCGCTCGCCTCTAAGCGCTCCTCAAGGGCTGCTGCTCGCTGGTTAGCAAGGTTGAGATCGATGCGGAGCGATGAGGCCAAAAGGGCCTGGTCGCGCAAGCGGGCCAGCTCTGCTTCAGCACGCCCGAGTGCCGCTTGTTGGTCTGCCGCGAGCTTTTCGAGCACGACGACCCTCTTCTGTGCATCAACGAGGGCAACTGCGTCCACTGCCCCACGTCGCGCGAGTGCCTCAAGTGCCCTCACCTTGGACGTGGTCTCAACTAGCTGTGCGCTTGCACCAGCTGCTGAGAGCGCCGTTTGCATGTGTTTGGTGACAGACTCCTTCAGCTCTGCCACTTGCGAGGTCTTGGCGCGTGCTTCTGCATGCGCCGAAGCTGCGTCCGCACGTGCGGCTGCCAGTGAGGCCAATGCCTCAGCGGCAGCCCGCCGCAGGCGCTCCATCTCTGCTTCAACGGCTGCCGATCGGCTCGCCGCCGCCTGCTCCGCCGTCCTCACGCGCGCCATAGCGTCCACCGCGGCCTGATCCGCTGCTTGCCGCAGCCGCTCACACTCGGCACGCAGCCTTGCGCACTCGGCTTGCGAGAGAGCCAGCGCCTGCACCAGCAGACGCGGATCCACGTCCAACGGCTGCGTGGGCAACTCGCGTGACTGCTCTGCGGCGGGAGCCTCACTGCTCACCTGCAGCGTCGGTTCAGGCGCCTCAACCTCCGCGTGAATCGCCAGCTCCAGCTGTCGCACGCGCTCCTCCGCCTCGCGCTGCGCGTTCTCCCTCCTCTGCTGCTGCTGCTGCCGGCTCCACGCGTCGGCTGCATCGAGCTCGTACGAGGTGAGCTCGCCCTCGAGGCGCAGCGCGGCGGCTAGGGCGGCACGCACGTGGAGCGGCATGGGTGGTGCTGGGCAGACGGCCGTCATCGAGTCCGATGGAGAGAGAGAGAGAGAGACAGAGCCAGAGAGAGACCTCGGCGGAGGGGCTGGCTCGGCCGGCGAGGGCCGACGGGAGGCAGAAATGAAGAAACGTCTTCTACTCTTCTACCTTCCTGGAGTCGGCTGTGGCGTTGGGCTATCTTTAGATCTGCATCTGAGCGAGAGTGGCCGGGCCTCCCCCCTCCCTCGGTGGGTAAAGTTTAAAGTTTAGAAGCCGGGGACTATCTCTCTCCTCTCTCTCTCTCCTGCTTCCCCCCTCCTCCCCCCCCCCCCCTCCTCCCCCCCCTCGCGCTTGGTGGGAACGCCCGGCGAGTTCCTTCCTTTCCCTCCTTCCTTCTTTATTACATTTCTGGTCCTCGTATACCTCGAGTCGCCTGGGGTACGCGCGCGCCCCCTCTCTTCTCCCCTGTTTCTCCTCGCTCCCGCTTGATCTCTCTCTTTCTCGTCTCTCTTCCTTCTCTCTACGAACGTACTTCCTATCTTTCGTTTGCTCTCCATTGTACACATCTTTTCTTCTTCTTTTCTCTCGGGGAGAGCACGCACCCCCCCCCCCCCCGCCCGGCCCGCGTGGGGCGGTGGGGTCTCTCTCTTCATTCACATACTCCTCGTGAGAAGTTTTGTAATCTTTGGTGGACGAGTACTTCTCCTACCGCTCAGAATGAAGAGGAGAGTGAGAGAGAGTGCAGAGGAGACGCCTCCGGAGGGAGAGAGAATAAGGGGGGGGCCAACTTTAACTTTCTCGACGAAAATACAAGGAAGTGGAGAGAGAAAGAGGAGAAAGAAGAGTCACTACTCTTGTTGTCGTGTGGCAAGAGAGGAAGAGAAGGGAGGGAGGGCGGCGGGGTGGCGCCTTTTCTCTCCTCTCTCTGTCTCCCTCCCCCCCTTTGCCTTCCCCCCTTCCCCTCCCGCCTCTCTCGATGGACGTCGAGCCGATGGCGCTGGCACGGCCCTCTGTCGAGGGCACCGAAGCCTCTACACCGCGCTCCATCCTTCTCCTCGGCGCCCATGCGGTCCTCCTCACCAGATATGTGATGGCAACCTTCCTCTCGGCTTTCTTTACTCCTGTCGCCACCAGGTAAAACCGGGGGGGGCGGGGCGGGGGCGCGGGGGGTTGCTTACAAAGCGTTTGACCGGCCTCTCCTCGCGAGTTCACCTCGTTGACCATCTTCAATATCTCGCTCCGCGCAACCCTGAGGACCCTCCCTCACGTTTGCCTTCTCCACACACACGTCTCCACACAAGACAAGGCACACCCTCTTTGACTTCATCGCCTCGGTCACTTCCAGGTTGGGTGAGGAGGTCCCACCGCGCACTCTTATGGTTGCGAATGCCCTCTGTCGCCCCTTGCACATCATCTCCACACGCCCCCTTGCCACCATGTGCTCTGCATCCATTCCTCGCCTCGGAACACAGCACACATTTTCGGGTTTCTTCTCCCCCGTTGCCCGATGGTTGGGGGCTTACGCGGGCACTGCCTGGGTTGCGGGGCCCTTCCCGCGCTCGAGAGGCCCTTATCGCCCTCTCCTACACGGGCCGGCCACCTCACCATACTTTCCGCATTCTGCACTGCGTTGCCCCACAAAATGCTCCTAGGCTGTCTTCTGCGCCTTGCGCACAATCTATCCACTCCACAAGCCCCCTGCCTTTTTATGCTCTTCACACTCCCCTCTCCACACAGAGAAGCAATGTCCGTCTGCTTTCGCTCCTGTCGTGACTCAGGGAGGGGGTTGGGGGTTGCTACATTTCCCCGTCGCGCTTTAGGAGGCACACGCCCTGCGCTCGCTCCCAGATGGCGCCACACATTTCTTTCACGCCGTCACAGCAACACTGCGAGAGCGCTCAAACACCGTTCCATCATGCCTGACCAATGAAGATCTGGCTCTCAAACCTGCGAAGCGCGGGTCGAGAAACCACGTTCACACCCTCGGACCCACCTCGGACCCACTTTCACGAGACCCTCAAAAAGGACATCGCACCTCTTGCAACCACTTTTGCGCTCTACCACACATGTTCAGTAAATTCATCCTTGACCAGGCGGTCACGCATAATGCGGCGTGTTCCTCCACGTGCCCATGGCAGCTGTACACCTGGCCCACCATTCTCTTCCACCATCCCCATCACCAGGTGGGCTATCTCCGGCTCGTTAAACGGGCTCATCTTCGCGGCATACCCGGCGGGCATGGCTCTAACCTCCGTCGTGGCTCCACAGATTATACAGCGCACCGGTATACGCTGGGCCATTACGGGTGGGCTGCTGCTGACGGCGGGGCTCACGCTCGGCTTTGGTCTCACGCCCGACTTGGTGGACGTAGCTGGCGGGCGGGTCGAGCACTACCAGTACATGTTCATGGCGGTTTACTTCATGTCCGGGCTACTCGGCTCGATTGCTGAGAACGCCTCTATCATCCTCGCAACCGAGCGCTTCTCCGACAAGCTCGGAACTGTTATGGCATCCATCGGCACCGTGTCGGGCATCGGCTGTATGATCGGTCCTGTTGTGGGGGGCGTGCTGTATGACCTGCCCGATGAGCCAGCACAAGCCTTCCGGTTACCATTTATCGTTTGCTTCGTCTTCTGCGTGCTCCTTGTCCCGCCTCTCCACGCGATCATGCCTCTCGACGGCATCAGCACTACGGAGGGCCAACAGCCTGAGGGCCGCCCCATCGACACCGACCTGGGCAATACGGCGACGGGCCGTGCCGAGGGCGGGCGAGAGAAGAGGCTGAGCAATGCCGACAGTCGCAGGAGCAGCATGCCACGATCAACCTCTAACTCGCTCCTCCTCGCCCCCTCGGTTGTGCTCGGGCTGTGCGCCACGCTTCTTTCTGGCCTCATCGTTGCCACACTCGATCCGACCCTCTCATATCGACTAAGCGCGCCGCCCTTTGCCGCCTCGGCCTCGATGGTATCGCTCGTCTTCATGTATTCGTCGGTTGTATATACGTTGTGCTCTGTCCCCATAGGCTGGCTCATCGATCGATGCCCGCCCTCATCATGCTTATACAAGGCGACCACGGCCTCTGGCTTCCTTATATTAGCAGTTTCCTTCGCGCTCCTCGCGCCTCTTGCGCCACGGATCGGCGCTGGCGCGCCTGCAAACCTCGCATGGCTGCCCTCCGTCGACCTGAACTCGATGGGAATGGTGGCCATCGCAATGGGACTTAAGGGCGTGGGGTCCGCCCTCTCCAACAACGCCGTATACGTGGACATTGTCTTGCTGTTGCCCAAGACCGACAAGATGCTGCTCGCTACCGTATCGGGTCTATGGAACGCTGCTTACTCGCTCGGCTGGGCGCTTGGCCCGCTGGTGGGGGGTGCGCTGTATGAGCTCACGCTATCAGTCCAGCTCTGTCTTGGCGAGGATTTACAATCCGACCGTTGCGTGCAAGAAGCCTTGCAGGGCGGCGTCTCGGCAATCATCGCCAACACCTCTCTCTCAACGAGCGGAGGGCGCACCGCCGGCCTTGGAGTGCGCATGGCGAGCTCCGAACTTGGGGTCGGTACGGCCATTCATGCGAACGCCTCGGGACCGGGGGTCGGGATGATGATGTACGCCTCCAACAGCACTTTGGACGCGTTGAAACGTCACGCACACTGGACCCACGTGGCGGTGCACTCCAACCAGCCTGAGACTTGCTCGTGCCCATGGACGGCTGACAACGGGTTCGACGGGATGGGCATGTGGCTGGCGCTGACGTCGCTGGCGTATGGTTGCGTCCTCTATATCGCATGCGTGCTAGCTATTGGCTCCTTGCCACCGGAACCAAAATCACGTAGCGCCAGCATCATGTTGTGAGGGGGCAAGAGGCCCCTGTCATCAGCGTGAGCTTTATTTGGCTTCGCGGGCTGCTGTGCTCCAAACGTGATGACTTCGCGCTGCTTTGTTGTGCGGCGGTTGCGCTCCCGTGTCCAGAGGGAGCTTGGGAAACCTCCTCATGCTTTTAATCATATATGGTCTCTTTTGCCAGTTGAAATGTTTTGTGCATTTTTCTGTGCCGCATCTTCTCCCCTGTCGATGCCACGTGGCTAACACTGTGCTGTTGGTGGCCTTCTTGTGCTGCTGCTGCCCTCTACCCTTGCCTTGTTGTCGCCGCGGCGGCGGATGTTGTGGATCTTGGGATTGTTCGCGCTGCCACGTGGTTAATACTGTGCTGTTGGTGGCCTTCGTGTGCTGCTGCTGCCCTCTACCCTCGCCTTGTTGTCGCCGCGGCGGCGGATGTTGTGCTTGCGATTGTTCGCGCTGCGTAGGGTCGCAATATAAGGGGGAATGGTGCTTGCGCGCTCGCTTGCTGCAGCAGGGAGAGTGCCTTGTGACCTTTAGTGAGCTCTAGCCCCGTCCCTTTGCCGCACCGTGAACCATGGCCACAGTTGCTAAAAATTCAAATTTGAAACTGGACGGTGCAAATAGCGCAACAATATATGCAGCATATGGTGGCACGCAACAGAACACAGACAGAACAAGAAGCAACCGCAGTAAGAATTGCGTCCGAAAGTCCCTACAACAAAAGCATCCCAGCCAATAATAAATGGAAACGAACACACTCGGAGCAGAGGCCGTTTCCGTCAACATGATTCCCCACTTGTGCTCGTCCTTCGCCGAAACTCTGAACAAGTGATATTATGATGTTACAACTATCATAATTACATGGAGTCGTAGAAAAATTAAACTACAGCCCATGGTCCACTTTCGACGGAGCACGACCTTCGCAGATAGGCTTGATTGGCGGTGCGCAAGTCTACAAGATTTGAGCGGGTAGCGCAACACCGCCTTCAGGCGCATGGGCAAGCATCACCCATCTGAAGGAACTCATTGCTCAAGCGCACGGAAGCCATGGTTTCAGGCCACTTCACAACAGCAGCATCACTGTTTCCACGCCCGAAATGCGCGCACGACAAAAATTGTGATGAGAGCCCCGCTGGCAACTGCGGCAGCGGTCACCATCAAAGGTGACGAACGCGAGCGGGCGCATGGCCTCTCCTTATCAGGTGCGAGACTGAGGCACACAGGTGTTGGTATCTCCGCGACCTTGCGAGCCTTGCGCCCTCCGGCGACCGGCACGGCGAAGATGGTTCCTGAGTCTTGATTGGCCACAAGAGCAACTAGGGAGCGGGCTCCTCCCTCACCCACTTGAGTCGTGAGGCAAAAGTCCCTCGGGATAAGGCCGCACGACGATGCCACGCATACAGGTGCACACGCCGAGGGCGGGATGAGCCTTCCCTTCTCATCGAGGCTGATCGCGGAGATGGCGCCATCACCATTGACCACACGGCTCGAGACGAACACGTGCGAGCCGGTTGGGGAGACGCGGATGGCCGCCACACTTGTGTCGGCGTCGGAACAGCAGGCTGCTCCTCCACTTGGTCGCTGGACCAGCTTGCCGCAGCGTGCGCGTGTCGCTGCGCCTTCGGCACCAAAAGCCGCGGACAGCTCAGTCTTTGCGATGGAGCCAGTGTCGTCGAGCACACACACGGGACCCGGCGGCAGAGGTCCTCCGGTGAGCTGGCCGGTGACGGGATCTACAGCGTAAGAAGCCACCTGCGATGTGAGTTCGTACGCCACATACGCGACATGCACTCGGGGATCCGGATGTAGTGCCATGTGACGAGGGCCACCGCCGTCGAGCACACCTCCGTGGAAGGCGGTCGCTGCTGACGGGCGTAGTACATCGCTTGCCGTCGGCTCGTACTCTAGGGCCCATACAACGTCCGAGCCCAGATCGGGCACACAGACTGTGTAAGCCTCCTCCCCCTCACGAGCGTGGGACGTCGGCCGGCGTGGCGTGAACAGCACCTGGTGGGCGTGTGCGCCCTCCTGCCGCGCGGCGTTGACGCGCGGGAAGCGGATGAAGAGCTCGCACTTACCGATGGGCGTGTTGACAAGCACGCCCTTGGGTGGCAACTGCACGAGCGACGCACAGCGACCAAGCGAGCCGTCAGCGTGTCGCTCGACAGCAATCACCGTACCAGAACCGTAGTTGGCTGCGAGCACATGCCGACCACCAGGTGCGACGGCACAGTGGCAGGTGCCAGCGCCGCCTGCGCTCACAGGTGGCCCCAGCTGAGTCAACTCTCCCGTGTGCTCGTCGACGCTAGCGGCGAATAGCAGCCCGTGGTCCGTCCTTTCGTCTGCGACGTACGCGAAAAGCTGCCCAGCGGCATCCCTCCAGCAGCAGAGCCACGAGGGGTTGAGCGCCGCCCTCAGTTGAGGGACAGCGTGAAGAGGGCTCCGGACAAGCGGAGTGAGGCTGCCCCGCTCGAGGAGGAGCACGTAGACACCGTCTGCCTGGCCAGACACGTGGGGTAACCGCTCTCTGTACGTGCCGATCAGTAGGAGGAGAGGTCTGGGGCGGTGTGGACGTAGCCAGTTAGGAAGCATGGGAAGACGGAAGGGAAAGGGGGGGAAGGGGGGGGGGGGGAGGGGGGGGAGTCTCTCAATACAACTACTAGTACTACTAGAGGGATTTTGCAACAGTTGAAACAGCGGGTTACAAGACGTGCTCCGCCTCCGTCGCAACGGAGTTTCAACCGCCTCGCAAAAGGGCAACTCGGCAGAAATATCAAGTTTTCGAGGTTGAAACTTTGGAGTTGGGGGCGAGATCACCCTGAGAGAGGGGAGAGCGCCGCGCCGGGACGAGAGATGCCGACCCGCCCCTTCAATGCGCAGGAGCTGGGTGAGTCCCAGCTCGCGCTCACAGTGGCGATGCTGCTGGGGATGAGGAGGCGCCGGCGGCAGGCGTCGCTGCGGCGCCAGGGCCGGCACAGTGAGGCGCAGCGGCACAGCCGC
>CM030935.1:6551554-6569054 GCA_018136815.1 Isochrysis galbana
CCCCGCCGAACGGCTATCTCGGAAGCCGGAGTCGACACTTGACCCGGGCTCCTGGAAACAGGTTTGCCCCGGAGATAGTCGCGACCCGACTCTCCGAAATTCGTGTACGTCTACAAGTTCTTCTATTACTCCGCACGCTATTAGGATGTTAGGGCCGATTCTCGCTCGCTGCCCCTCTTGGAATCTATTTCTACGGATACTATGCTGTCTTCGGTTTCTTCAAATTCGCCTAGGTCTTTCGACGCATCTTCATCCCTGGATTCACCCCCGACGGCCCTGCCCAAGGGGTGGGCTAGGTGGATTCGACGCGTCTTCGGTCTCTTCGTTTCGTAAACAATCAGTTGTGAAGCCCTCGAGGGCTGTCGACTCGGTATCATCTTCTGCTCTAGGTTCTATGGATAGGTCCGACGTGGCCGCTGCCGCGTCCGAAAACGTTGTTGCTGCTTTACCTGTTTCTGCTCTTTCCCGGCGGGACCCCACTGGAGACCTCTCTCCCAAGGGCCATAGCCGGAGCCGCTCTGCGGACGAATCGTCGTTGTCTACCGTAGGTTCTCGTGCTGTTGAGGCGGAGACTAGTGTCTCCTCTTCACCTCTCTCCCCGGTTCGTTATATTTCTCCGTCGTCGTGTTCATTCTCTCGTCTCGAAGTTGCACCCGTTCTCGTTTCTGATCTGGTTCCCGACCCGGAAGGGTCGGCTTCCGGAGTCAATGAAGATGAAGGTTCCAAGGGAGCTGCGGCTTTCCGCGCTCACGCCGTGGCCACCGCAGACTCGGGAGACGCAGGGGCCGTCGACTACGATCCCTCGTCGCGCACCATACGGACGCCGGCGTCTCCTCTTTCTCTCGGCTCTCCGGAGGATCCCCGTTCCAGGGATCGCCCGCCGGAGCCAACCCCCTTCAGGTCTAGCCCACCGAAACTCGAGGGCGACGACCTCCTTCCCCTGAATTCCGTTGCCGAGGCCATCCACCGGATCGCCGTGGTTGGTTGTTCCTCGGCCGCCAAGTCTACTGCAACTGCCCGCGCCCCTACGCGCGAGCTCCAAATGTTAGCCGCCTCCCGTGCCCGGCTAGCGGTTCCTCCGTCATCTTGCCCCGCCATCTCGCCGAAGCTGCTCTAGCCGTGCGGCGGCCGCACGCGAGCACTCATTCATCACCCTCTGCCGTACTGCCGACGCATTTTGACGAGCTTTGCGCTGAGTTAGCGGCGATCCACGACGCCGTGACGTTCGACGCGGCCGAGGGGATTCCTCCACCCCGCGTTCTAGTCGTCGGTGAAGCTAGCGGGGTCGTGTCTTCGATGTTCCTACTCGCCGGAGCGCACGTCGCGACGTGCGATCTACGACCGTCGGAGATCGACTACATTCCCCACTTCTGCGGAGATGCTCTTCACATTCAAAACCTCGGTTGGGACCTCGTGGTCGCGCATCCGCCGTGCACGTATTTGTCGGCGGTGAGTTGCCAGTGGCTCGATCGGGAGCCGGGACGACGCCAGGCTCTCGAATCCGCCGCTAGAGTCTTCCTCGCCATGGCAAGCGCCGACGCGCCTTTCGTTGCCGTCGAAAATCCTCGAATGCACGCGGAAGCCTCTGCCTTAGTCGGGGGGTTGCGACCGCGGCAGTTTGTGCAGCCGTGGCAGCACGGCACGGGCCATCAAAAGGCAACTGGCCTGTACCTGACGGCTTCACTCCCGCCCCTGCAGCCTTCGAAGATTGTCGAGGGACGTCTATCCGCGATGGCGGATCTATCGCCGTCGCCCCACCGTGGCGCCCTTCGCAGCCGCACCTATGTGGGCATTGCCGGTGCAATGGCGGCCCAGTGGATGCCGGTCTTGCGCCGTTATGCGCGCGAAGCCAAGGCGTCGCGTTCGCTCGACTTCACGGTGGACTGGGCAATTTCCCAAGCTGCTGCCAGCTTGAGAGAACGCCCTTCGCTTTGCTCGACCGGCTTCGAACTGGCTGAGCCGAGGACGGCTCTGGCTCGCTTCATGGAGGGGGAGGCGAGGCAGCTTCTAGCTCTCACCTCACGCCTCCCAGCGGTACGCTAGTGTCCGATTCGGTAGTCGTGATCTCAGACGCGGGCCCCGTTGCCGATGCGTCTCGCCTGCTCCATCGGAAGGACTCGGAAACCAACGCATCGCAAGACGGGACCGTGGCGGAAGTGGACTGCTTCACGCCGTGGGAGTGGCCCATGAAGGACCGCTCTACAACGCCAGGCCCTCCAAACACGGTGAAGAAGCGCCGCAGCAAGTGGCAGGTCTTCGATCGTGATGTAATTTCGGGGGTCCATCGGTGGCAGGATGTCACGCCTTCCATCGCCCAAGAAATCGCTGAGCAAGCGGCAGCTGCGGAGCCGTCGGAACCTTCCATCTTGTCTCGACTGGGCTCCCAAGGCATCAATGCACTATCTCCGAGCGCCTCCTTCACGGCTGGCGACGAGGGAGTGGCCGAACTGACCAATTCGTTCGTAGCCGAAAGGCCACTCGAAACCTGGGATGTCGGGCCCGACTCGGGAGAAGATGACACGCCCGAGATGCCAGAACACCGGAGCATGCAGACCCTCGAGACCAAGCCCTCCGACGCCGCCGAAGGAGAGGGTACTCCACGGGCACTGTGTTGCGATGGGGCTGCCGCTAGGGGTCTCAGTGCGGCTGGTTTTTCCGAGTTGTCGAAGCTTCCGAAGACAGACTTGCAGAAGTCCCTGGAGAAGGAATGGTCACGCCAAATGGATCAACCTCGGCATCCGACGGACCGTCGAGGGCTAGGCTATGATGGCGTGCCTAACCCCTCTAGTTCGGCAGAGGCATCCCCATACTCTTCAATACCATTCGTGCCGCAGACGGTAGCCGCCGCTATCGAGCGAGTGCCCCACGTCGATGAATCTTCTCCGTCCAGGCCAGCCTCCAATCCAACCACCCCGTCACCCGGAGCCGGAACCTCGCTTCCAGTAGAATCTATCGCGGACACGCCGCCGCCGCTCTACCCTCGTCACTGCCTCTATGTCCGCGATCTCGTGGTCTGCCGTGCCGATGGCGACCGCGCAGCTCAAGGGTTCGTTCTCCCGGACGTTGCCCTCACGGTGAACAGCACCCTGGCTGACACTGGAGCGGGCCCGTCAGTAATCACCACTGCTCTTCTCGATCGACTACCTGAAGACGCTTGCGTCGAACGCGTATCGGACGCTACCGTCCCCAACCTACATGGGCCGGACGGCCTTCCTCTCATCACTAGGGGCCGGGCTAGCCTCGTCTTCTCCTTGTCCGGTCGCCTCTTCCGTCATTCGTTCGCGGTCATCGAAGGAAACGCGATGCTGCTGCTCGGGAACGATTTTTTGGCCGCTCACTCCGCTACCATTTCTCTCGACGCCGCGAGCTCAGAGGGAAGCCTCCGCCTCCGTCCGGCCTCTGGCGATGCAGAAGATTCTTCAAGAGTCCTTTCCGAATGCGTAGTCAGAGTTTCCACGGCGCCGCCCCCAGTCGCGGACTCCGGCTTCGTCGGAGCTATCTCGATGTCACCCGGTCAGCCGCTGACTGTCGACTTTCTGGAGAGGTCGACGGCAACACGAGAGATCCCGGCCGGATCGGAGGGTGAGGCTGCTGCTGATGCTAGGCAGCCACTCTATACACCTCTCTTTGAGTCTGCCGACGAGTTTGCGGCCAAAGCTCCGGCGTCTACCTCGTCCGAATATCTTCTCTACACGGAGCAAGCGGTGACGATTCCTGCCTTCCACCGCGCAACCATCTGGGTCAGGGTTCCGCTAGCTCTCCGAGATCATTCGGACTGCGCGATGCTGGTCGACCGCCTACCAAATCGCGAGGCTCTCGATTCGTCTCCTCTCGTAATGCCCACGGTGGTCACGCCCACGGACGATCATCGCATCGCGGTGACGATCGTCCACACCGGGGTCAATGCGCTGACCCTGCCGTCTCTGCATCCGATAGCTTCGCTCCAGGTGCGCTTCAAGTTGCACCGGGGCTGGACTCCGACTGGAAGCGAGGGGGATGGTGACCCTGTCACCGCGCTGAGCGAGGAGCAACGAGCCCTACTCGACTCAGCCACCATCGATCCAGACCGGCTTCTTTCCGACGATCAACGAGAAGAAGTACGCCAACTCTTGGCCCGGCGCATCAAAGCTTTCGCGTTGCACCCGGGGGCTCCAAACCATACGCACGTTCTCGAGGTGGAGTTGCCACTCAACCCCGGCGCTGTTCCTCACCGGCACGCTCCGTCTAGAGTGGGCCGCGCAGGCGAGCTCATCATAGAAGAGGAGGTAGCCAAGATGGAAGCCGCCGGCATTATTCGCAAGTCAAATTCGGCTTGGGCTTCCCGAGTAGTCCTGGTCAGCAAGAAAGATGGCTCCGTTCGATTCTGCGTGGACTACCGCGACACGAACGCCAAGCTACGCGTCGAGGATAGCCCTCTACCCCTCATTGTAGAGGCTATTGATAGGCTAGCGTCCGGCCAAGGGCCGCTCAGTTCTCTCTTTTTATGTACTCTCGATTTAGCCTCTGGTTTTTGGGGCATCCCGATCAAAGAGTCGCACAAACATATCACCGCTTTCACTACCCACCGCGGCAAATACGAGTTCAACTTTCTACCGTTCGGCATCCAATCAGGTCCCTCCTACATGTGCCGCTTGATGGACATCGTTCTCGGTGCGCTAGCGTGGGAGATCTGCATGCCTTACCTCGATGATGTGGGCATCTGGTCAACGGGCGTGGGACCTTCCGAAGAGGCCAGGGCACAGGCTTCGTTCGAGCAAATGCTTCACCGGCTAGACCTAGTTCTCGAGCGGCTAGAGTGGGCCGGCCTGACCTGCAAGATGTCCAAGTGTGTCTTCTTTGCCACCTCTACGGAGTACCTCGGTCACGTTGTCTCGAGGGAAGGTCTCAAGATGGACCCGAAGAAGGTCGCAGCTGTCGCCGACATCGACCCGTCATCCATCAACTCCTTGGAAGCGGTTCGATCTTTCCTCGGCCTTTGCTCCTACTATCGTCGATTCATTCGCCAATTCGCCGCTAAGGCTGCTCCTCTCACTGCCCTCACGCGGAAGGGCTGTGACGTGGCAAAGGAGTCTCAGTCCGAGGAGTGTCGCCGAGCTATCCAAGAGCTCAAGACAGCGATCACTTCGGAGCCCGTCTTGACTCCACCCAGGGATGATCGGCCCTTCATCGTCAAGACCGATGGGGCTAGCAAGTTGGGCATCGCCGGCATCCTCTCGCAGCTAGGAGACGATAACCGTGAACGAGTCGTTGGGTACTACGCTCGCAGTCTCACCTCGGCCGAACGCCATTGGACGGTGACCGAGATTGAGCTCTTGGCTGCCCTGGAATCAATCCGAAATTGGCGACCCTACCTTTGGGGGCGTCGGTTCAAGTTAGTCGTCGACCACTCCGCGCTGCGATGGCTGCATACCATGAAGGATCAAGTAGCCGGTGGGCCAGCCTCTCGGCTGACTCGGTGGGCTCTCAAGTTGGCTGAGTACCGGTTCGATGTCGAACATAAACCAGGAGCTGTTCATCAGGATGCTGACGGGCTGTCTCGGCTAGCATCCCTGGAGCCGGAACACGAAGACGAACCACTCGCCGGCCCAGCGTCGTTAGCGGTACGTGAGCCTGGCTCAGAGTCTCTAGCCGAGCATGAACGGTCTCATCCGGTGGCTGCCATCACGCGCTCCGTAGCTACGGCGCGAGGGCTTCAAGCCTTGGACCGATCTCGTCGTCGAGCCTCCGATTCCGGGCCCGCCATCCAGTCCAGTTATTTGGCTCCGGGTACGCCGACTTCCGAAGAGATGAGAGCGGCCCTGGCGGAAGATCCGTTCGTAGAGCCACTCCTAGGTTCAGGAGAGACGGTCAATCACGAGCCATCAGGCCAAGGGTCGCCTCCGCCGGCCGTCGCCTCGGGCCCCATTGCCGACGATGATTCGTGTTCCAGTCCTGTCGCTCCCGCTCCCGTTTCCGCTCAGCAATCCAAGATGTTTCGCCGTTTCGTCGTTCACGATGGGCTCGTCTACTATCGCACCGTTCCTGACTCCACCGACCCGGACTCGCTAGTGCTCTATGTTCCGCCCTCGTTGCGGTCTCGCTACCTCTTTGCCTACCACGATCGCTCCGGTCACCTTGGAGTTTCTCGTATGTCCGGTCTTCTTCGTACTCGGGTATACTGGCCTGGCATGTCTTCCGACGTTGCATCCTACGTCCGGGAATGCCACGAGTGCACCCTCGCCAAGCCGCTACCTAGGGCTCTAGCGTCGCCCTCCGGTCTCTCCGTGGGCACCTACCCCTTTGATGTGGTCTACTGCGACGTGCTCGCACTGGCTCCCACTCACAACTTCGTGCCTGGAGTCTCGGGTTACGACAAGCTGGTCGTCTTCATCGACTCGCTCACTCGATGGATTGAGGCTGAGCCGTCGAATGGGGATCCCTCGTCGGAGATGGCCTTGGACATGTTCATCCGCTTGATTGTGACGCGGTATGGAGTCCCTAGGCAGCTTCGAACCGACGCCGGTTCGAATCTATGTTCGGTTCTTGTTTCGCGTATTCTGGAGCTCACCGGGACTGATTTGTCGAGTACAGAGCCGTACCGACATGAAGGTGTAGGCTTCGTCGAACGCGCTCAGCAAACGCTCATCCGTTTAATGCGCGCCTCGAACGAGGGTGGCGGTCATTGGGTCGACCATTTGCCGTTCCTACTCCTCTCGTTGAGGGCTTCCTCCGGTCGTGTCACCTCCCGGTCTCCAGCGTCTTTGATCTTTGGGCGTGAGCTGCGTCTGCCCGCTCAACTCTCTGATCCGAAGTCTGTTTCGCCAACTGCTCTCGAGGCGGCGTCCGCCGACGTTCGCTCGTACGCATCCAGGCTCAATGCGAGCCTCCGCCTCTCTTGGTCCAGCGCTCTCGAGGCTACCCTAGCCGCTCAGGCTGAGTCAGTCCGTGACGCTACCATCAAGTCTCAAAGACCAGCGCGTTTCGAACCTGGGGATCGCGTCTGCATGCGATTACCAGGCCATGCCAACAAGTTGCAATTCATCTACTCGGGTCCCTACCGCGTCGTAGAGGCTCTGTCCGACACTAGGTACCGACTCCGTGATTTGGAGAACCGGTTAGTCAAGGAGGAGGTGCATATCTCGAACCTCCGGCCGTATCATACTTTCGTTGATGAAGAGCCGCTGGCTGACGACGAGTACATCGTTGAAAAGTTGCTCGATCGTCGTAGCCATGGCGATTCCACCGAGTACCTCGTGAAGTGGCGTGGCTATTCTCTTCGAGAAGCCACCTGGGAGCCTCGTTCCGAGTTGCTCCGTCGTTGTTCTGATTTGCTTGATGATTATGATCGCTCCGTCGAAGAGACTTGTCCAGAAGATGTTGAGTCCCCGGAAGCAACTTCTTCGTCGGCCAGGAATACTCCTCTTCCTCCCGTTCTCGATGCGCCGTCTTCGCGCACTCGATCCAGGCTCCATTCTCGTTGATCCCATGTCTTGGGTAAGGGACCCGTCCCTCTAGGCTAGCCCCACGCCTCGGCTAGGGCTCCGAGTTCAAATTTCTGTCAGAGCGAATCATGGAGGTGCTGAACGCGTGCTGCCCGCGCTCTACACCCGGCGCAACACCCGAGCAAAGCTCCTGTAAAAGGGAGAAGTGGGTGGGGCAGTGCGTACGAAAGAGGCCGCCGCGTTAAGCCGCCGATTTCGTGCTCGCTTTGGATCCAAAGGGTGTTCTTGTCTCCACGTTTCGCTCGCTATGTTTCGTTGCTTCTTGTTCCGATTCTGACCTCTGGTCAGCTCAGGTTCCAGGTTCCAGGTCTCTGTTTCCAGGTTCACCGCTCGACATCGGGAGACGTCTCGATCTTAGTCGGGGGGTGTCGCATTCATCCTAGATGATGCGATTTCCAGGCTCTTATTTCCAGGTCCTTCGCCGTGCGGCCACACGGTGAAGCTCAGGTACTTCTAGGTTGGTAGGGTTCGTCCCTAGCGATCTAGAATTCGAGTTCTTGTTTCGTTCCTTCTAGCCTGTTTGTCAGGTCTAGATTCCAGGTTTCCTCCTTTCGGGTAATCTTGACCCAAAGGAGCCAGGTCGCCTGTCACTCGCTGCGCGCTTGTCTCAGGCTCTCGAGTTACCTTGTGAAGGCTTGTTTAGCTTCTTGCAAGGCTTGTTGTTTCTTGTTGGGTTCCGGTTCTTTCTTGGGACCTGCTCACTTTCGTTGTCGTCCAGGCCTGTTCTTCGTAGGTTCTGCTTGGCCTGGTTAGGGTTTCGTTGCCTTCCCGCGTTCGGCGTTTGGCGTTCGCGTTGGCGTTCGGAAACTTCCTCTCACATTCCCTAGGTCCGCTACCCTTGGCTTGTAGGTCCTTGCTTCTTTCTTCTCGGTCAAGGTTTTGGCGAGCGAGTCGGTTGCTCTAGCCGCTCGAGATTTGAGGTTTAATTTGCCATCTCCCCTTGGAGATCGGTGTAGGTTCGCTTCCTAGGTGAGGGAGTCTTTCCCCTTGATGCAAGTTACATGCAAGCCCTTGGCCCCTTTGGTGTTTCTTCCCCTTGGTTGCTACTCAGGGTTGTTCGTTAGAAGCGTCTAGAAGGTTCACGCTCAACGGCAAGATTTATTCGGTCGTGAAGACATCTCGTTGCGATCTGTATCCAAAGTGATCGCCGTGGTCGCGCGACAGGACGCTCCCCTTCGGACTCTCCGCTACGTGGGAAGTTACAACGGAGACACGCTCCGGCCGTCGCTGCGGAGTCTCTCTCTCTCTCGCTCTCTCTCTCCGTCTCTCGCGACGTGTTTGAGTTATCGGTGATTTGGGGTCGCGGTTGCTTGATAATTTGCTTGGTTTGGGTGAATGATTCCGGTGTGTTCGTGGGTCGGTGTATCCTGTTGTTCTCAGCTCCGTTGTCCGTCGTTGTTCGCTGCGTCGCTGCACTCAAGCAGCCTAGGCTCCCTCCCTGAGGGAAGAGTTCTTTGTAGGTCTAACAATCTCTTAAAACCCAACACACTAGGGCCGCTAGGAGCGCCTCGCCGCCCCACAGCCCTTCGTTCGCCGTTCGTTCCCCGTCCAGACACCCAAATGGGGTTGCCCGACCCAGTCCAGAATTTCATTCACCCGACTCCCGGTGGGGAGGAGGGCCAAAGCGCCGCGCTAGCCGCCGGTGCTGCTCGCGACGGAGTGGCTCAGAGCCCTCCGGCTCCGCTCGACTCGACAGAGGCCCTCCAGTGACGCCCAGGGACGGGCCGACAATCACGACGCACGCGCGCGAGAAACAGACGGGACGACAGCCCAGGAGGCCCAACACCATGACCACCAACACCAGGAAAGACCACCACAGAGGACAAATCACACAACAACCCCAAAAAGGGGCGACAGAGTCACGGAAACGAGGGACCCCACGGGCCATGGAAAAACGGGAGCACACAAGAGGCTAACCCCACCCTTCACCCCGACCACGCAGGTGGCACTCCTCGACGAAGACCTAGAGCCTGAACCTGAAGAGGAGGCCGAATTTCCACACTCTCATAAAATCATCATCATCTTTACGGCGTACGAGAAAGGCCACAAAGCCAAAGACGAAGAAATCCTTGGCGCGATCGTCGCGCACCTGAACAAACTGGAAGGTGTAGACCTGGAGCCCGACTTCCTCTCTAAGAGCGCCGCCGGCCCATGGGAGATTCTCGTCACGGCGGATTGCGCCAACCAGTTCAGGGAGCAATACAAGGATGTTGCGGATTTTCGCAAGGCGGGCATCCCGTGTCCGATTGCGGTTAAGTACCAAACGCTCGATGAAAAGTTCAACGGACTACCGCGTGCGTCCAACAAGGCGCTGGCCAGCGCGTACAAGGACGCGTCGGCGCACCTGGTGGTGCGCAACTACAAGTTCGAGCTAAGGAGCCTCATCACGATTAGCTCGCTCGCCAAGGCGGTAGAGAACCAAGGCTTCTTTTTTCTCCAAGGCAACCAAGAGCGCACCAAAATCCTCACCAAAGAGGGAATCCTAGTAACGCAAGGCAAAAAAGAGGTGTACCACCTCTATGTTGCCCCAAAGCATGGAACCTTCGCCTCCTTCGACTTCCCGCGCAAACTACTGCTCAAAGTCGACGGGGCTCCCTACCCCATCGAATACTCCGTTCGCAACTGCCGCGAGCTAGGCGGGGATATCAAAAACCTGAACATTCATGCCGGGCCCAAGGGCTGCAAGGGATACAACAAAGGCTATGCCATGGCGTTCCAACCTCCTCTGCGCATCTGCGTATGCGAGGAGGAAAAAGCTGCACGCCTCGAGCGTGAAGAACGTAGGCGCATGGCGCCACAGAAGAGGACCGTCCAAGAGGCCATGAACCCGGACGCCCCGGAGCTGTGCAAGCGCTTCCCGAACGGCAAATGCCCCATGAACATCATGGGCAAGGCGTGCAACCGTTCGCACGACTACCCGGGCGCATGGAAGGACGGCAAATGCACTATAATCTGCGCATTCCCACGAGCAAGCGCCGGTGCACCAGGGAAGCAGCCCAAGGGCGGATTCTGCGCCCTAGGCGCGGAATGCCGCTACAATCACAAGTACGCATGCCGCGACCGCGACATGCGCCGCGCTAACACTCTCATAATCTATGCGCTCACGTTCGACTCCACACGTGGTTACCCAGGTGAGGGACCGATCATTATCGTCTCCTACAACATGAACGGCGCCGGCCACGGTGCTCTAGGCTCGGTGCTCGCCCAGGCGAGAAAAGCTAGAGTAGACATCATAATACTCCAAGAACTGCACGCCTACGCCGACGGCAGGCACCTCCGAGCATGCACGACCGCCAAGGCCATGGGGTGGCAGATGGTACACGCACCTGCTAACGCCTCAGACCCGGCGAGTGGGGTAGGAATCGCGGTGCGCGACTCCTCCCCCAGGGTGAAACTGATACCGGACACGACCGAGACGCTAATAGAGGGCAGATGCCTGCGAGCTAGATGCGTGATAGATTCTAAAGAACTGGAAATAATATCCGTATACTTAAGCGCCATACCTAGCATAAGAACCACCCAGATAGATACATTAAAAGCGATCCCGCTAGGTAGAGAACGCGACACCCTTGTGGGAGGCGACTTTAACTGCGTAGAGAACGTGGAAACGGACACAAGGAAAGCGGAGGATAGAGAAGGATACGGAAACGCCCACGGCCCCAAACTAAGGTCCGCGATGAACGCGCTGGGGCTAATCGACGCATACACCCTAGTCAACGGAAACACGAGAGGAGGTTTTACCAGACTCTCGGGGACTATCCATACGAGGATAGACAGAATATACACACCCATCACGTGCTCCAATATTAACTGGCAAACCATCGGCCCGCACCCGGCGCTCTTTACAGGAAAGGGCGCCTCAGACCACCTCCCAGTAGTGGGCACATTCGAAGTCGTCGGGTATAAAACGGGGCGCACGTACGACGTGCGGATGAACAGCGAACTGTTCGACTCGGAAGAGGCCCGAAGGGTTGTACCACACCTATGGAGGAGCCACATAAATCCGGAGACCCCGGAGGAAGAGATAGACGACGCCTGGGGCAATGCCAAAAGAGCGGTGGCAACATACCTCCTATGGGCGACGCGACAGGGCAAAGAGCACCAGGCGATAGCCAAAGCGACTGACGAGCTTGCGCTGCTGGGAATCGAGCTCGACGACGGCGAGCCTGACGCCCGAACAATGACACTTACATTCACTTCCAGGGAGAATATATCCCGAGAGACAAATTCTTGGCATCATGGAGCGCCATTGTAGATCACGCCGAGACGATGTTGACGTCACGGGCGGCCCCAACGGATGCAGAGACATCGGCGACGAGGCGGGAAACCAGCGAACATCGCGGCTCGGAAGAGCATACCCCGAAACTACACATAGCCCAAGACGGCAGCTACTTCGCCGAGCTCAAAGGCGAATGGTATGAAGCGGAGCTCTCGTACCTAGGTACGCCCATAATCGGCGCAAGACTCGACAAAGCCCCCGAACAGCTAGATCCCTCCCCACCGGCGAAATGGGGGAATGGCTTTAAATCAAACAAGAGATTGGAATACCCCCTAGCGGACGAGTATACCCTAGACGGAGACACCCCTCTGGACGAAATGGGAGTGGAACAACTTACACGAGCAATGCAGAAGACGGACGGAAAGCGTAGACGCCTAACGGGGCCCGAGAATTGGAAACGGCGGCTACCGACACCCGACAACACGTGGGAGCACCTAGCCACAATATATACATCCCCGATGATGACGGCGAGAGATACACACCTCCACTTCAAGCACCTAACCCACAGAAGGATAGGCACATACAACCGGTTCGCGGATAGGGACAAAACCTGCCGCATGTGCAAAGCGTCTAACGAATCTTCCACCCACTTGGGAGAATGCCCGAGGGTAGTCAAGATTTTCGAAACGCTCGACAAACTGGCAAGGTACACTCCCCGAAGTGGTAGAAGCAGGGAAGAGGTAATCATAGACAACCTTTTCATGCACCCCCGGGGGGAAACACCGCGATCGCTCACCATACTCTACACTCTAGCGTGGAGATATATTTTGACGGACTTTTACAGGATACACTACGATGGCATTGAATTCTCGGAGGAATCAGTGTTGATAAGAACGATAGATAGATACACGACGCTAAGCAAGGCACTACTTTTTGCGAGTACAACAGACTCGGCTAGGACCGCCCAAGCAGGCATGGGCAGACAGCCGAAGAAAAGGATCGACATGAACGATGTATACCCTATATTCACACTAGGTGCAAGAGGTAAGCTAGAACCAAGTCTAGAGTTACAAGCCCTGACCACCAAGTTGGGGGTGGCATATATAACTGCCGAGAGACCCGAACCAGAACAAGACTAAGACGTGATACACCTCGACGGGACATAAATCCACCGAAACGCGATAGCGGCCAGCGAGGGCGAGAAAGAGACGAGCGCGCCCGCGACCCGACAGACACACAACGACAACTAACCAATAACAGGCCTGCCCGGAACCCGCGCTCTGAACCAGGCTCGTGGTAGCGCACCCGAGCCGAACCCCGGATACCGAAGACAAAGGAATGAAGGGGAGAAGGGGAGGAGGTGGAGGAAAGGGAAATTAAGGGCGGTGGTGTCAGGGATGGGGAAGTACCCTAGGTTAGTAGGTGTGTAGCCCAGAATCTTCAGATGTTTTTTGTTTTTTTTTTACTAACTCTCAGTTGTTTTATTGATGCCAAGAAAACAACCAAACATGGAACATGAGGTTGCAGGTTGCAGCCTCTCACCATGTCCATGGGAGGTTAATATTCGCCACAACTCTGCTTTAAGTTAAAGCTTAAAGCTTTAAGCTTTAACTTCAACAATTAATTAATGATTGATAATTACTACTACTACTACTAACTACATTGTCTACCGATCACCGATCGACCGATAGAACATACTACTAGCTACTAGAACTGATACCCTTCCTCATCCTCCTCTTCATCTTCTGTTGTGTTGTGTACGTGTACTTCTAATTGTATTTGCGCCGGTAAGGGACGGCACGCAACCTGCTGCAAAAATAAGAATGCGTGGCAAAGGGATCGGGATTGGAGTTCGCATCGCGCTGAATAGCTTCTTTTCCTCCTTGCGCACTTAGGAAAGTGCAATTTTATGTATGTGCCACTTCTCCAAGACGGACAAGATGAACCTAACCCGTTAACCTACTGCAAATGCACGTGGCGCCACCACGTCGGGCACGCATGCACATAAGCAAAACCTGTGTGGAGCGGCATGCCCATCTGATCTACCAACGGCCATGTGGCGTGACGTAGGCGTGACGTTACCCACCACCACCACACCACCGCCGCCATTAGGAGCGCATGCTCACGGCACGTCCTCCCACAAAATATTACTAGCCGTGCGGCACCTCTCAGATTGGGGCGTGCGCAATGTCACGCACTGTGGCGAACTGCAACAACGGCGATGGGGCACGTCGGTGGGGCGATGATAGCTCTTGATGTCATGCAAGATACCGGTATGTGGAGGGCGATTTGGGATCTCGCTCCAGATACTCGCGATCGATGAGGGACTCGATGCGCTTCTTGAGATCAGCAGGCTTGAGAGGGAACTTAAGCTGTTCCACAAAGGGCGGGGGGGGACGGGGGGGGGGGGGGGGGCAGGGGTGAATATTTGCCCGACCAAGGCAGCCGCCTTATTGCTCTCACGGCAGTGGGCGTTACGGATGCGCCAAAGGCGACGCAGCGAGAATGAAGACCACGGGAAGGCAGGCTCGGCGCAAGCGAGGGCGCTCGCAACACCTGCTGGAAGAGTTCTGACATAAGAATCGAGTGTGCAAGGGTCTTGCGCGCTTTCATCACCCGGACAATCGCGGCATCAATCTGATATTGGCGGTCCTGGAAGACGCGCTCGCTCGTCTGCTCGTTTTCGGTCTCGGTTTCTCGCATTTGAATAGAGTTGATCTGCGGCGAACCGGGAGCGGCGGTTGCGGTTAGCGCGCGTGCTGCCGCGCTGCCGTCAAGCTTAAGGTACGGGCGAAAGGTGTGATGTGCTTGTCTCACAGAGAGCATCTAACGGGCCAGGAGAAGGGGAGGAGGGATGGGCGCTCACACCTTGATGCGAAAGAGGCTGTGCTTGAAGGTCGTGTCGAAAAAGAAAGCGTCCGTGTCGTTCACATCACGCCCCTTGGGTTCCTTGCGCAGGACACGCACCTTGCCGCACGCAAGTGACTGTGGTGCAAGCAAGAGGTTTAGGGGTAAGGCGGAGCAGATGCCGGGGCTAAGGCGGCAGCGCGCGGGCGCTAGCGAGCATTGGCCTAGCCCCCTCTGAATCGGCGAAGGCGGCTCTACCTGCAACGTGACCTTAAGCTCCCTGTCCTCAATGCCGGTGGCCTGCAGGAGATGTGTATAGCTCAGCCCATCGCCCTCGTTGAAGAGCAAGAGCACAATTGTTTGTAGCAAGGAGACGGCCATCTCCTTCTTCCCAGATGGAAAATTGGCCCGAAGAGTGCAGTGGCCCAAGTAGGGGTGCCAGAGGAGCCGTCGACCGTTGTGCTTCGACATGTAGAAGCTGGAGAAGATCTGCTGCATTTCAAGAATCTCGCGCGGCAAGTTCACCTCGACCGGAGGGTATGTCGGCCAATAGCCTTGTGTGAGTACATGCACAGACAACTCAACAGAGGGTGACACCTGAGCGGCGTGCGGCGACGTGCGGAAGGACGCCATGACGTCCTTTGAGAGGTCGATATCCTTGAACATGCCCTCCAGCTTGGAGGTGAACCCAGATCCACACTCAGCCTACAACATGAGGCGGTGTGCTCGAGCTGGGCTCCGAAACCGCATGAGGCGCACCGCTTGCGGGGCAGATGAATGATGCCCACGTGTCCGGCCATTGTGCCGGGCTTTTGATCTCTCGCTAACACCTTGAGTTTCGAAATCATGGACTTCTCTGCGTCGATCGAGGCAGATTTGTCGAGGAGCAGCCGCTTCGAGAGGTCCTTTTTGTAGAAAGCCTCGAACATGTCCTTCCCATCGATGTAGCGGAAGAGAGTCATCGCCTTGTCGAGGCAGCTCTCGATCTCGTCCTCGCTCGACCCCTTGTTTCCAGCCCGAAGCTTCGAGTCGAGGTAGCGCGCGAGCAACTCGGCCGGCCGGTTCTGTCGGATATTGATGAAGTGCTCGAATGCTTCCTGTCAGACCGACGCAGCACGTCGCGGGGAAGGGAGCATCGGTAGGAAACCTACCGTCCGTGGGTTTGGCACCAGGGCGCGGCGCTTCGTCCACGCAAGACGGCGCACCTTCAAGGTGTGCCCGAATTGCTCGTTGTTCGCAAAGGCGTCTATGAGGATGAGATCAAGCTTAGCCTTGAGCTCGAGCAGCTGTTGCACCATCTCGCGATCTCGCTCCGGATCGCTCACCAATGCCGTGCCTACCCGCTTGATGTAAGCGCTGAGCGCCTGCCGTAGCGCAGGGAGCTCGTCCACGAGGCCAAAGAGGTTGTACACTCGCTTGAGGTCCTCCACCCGTTTGTCGTCGAGGAGGCTGCTGAAGCCCTTCTCCAGTATTGCTGGCACGTGAACCGCCAGCAGCGTGTGCTTCACCGCCGCAATTAGCGGCTTGCGAGAGCTCACATGCAGGTAGTGCGCCACGCGCGCCTCCTCCGCGGCTAGCCGCGACTCAATGTGCAGCAGCAAAGAGGGCACGTCGAGAGAGTGAAGCTTCTCGGCACCCTCGGCAAGGTAGAAGGCAGTGGTCGCCTCGAGAAAGGCCTCCTCAAAGTGCTGCTGATACATCCCCAAATCGTACAGCATACGAAGCAGCTCCGAGAGAAGTGAGCGCTCCACCTGATCCCCATTCCGTTCCTGCTCAATTAAAGTGAGGAGGCCGGCGCGTAGTTTGGCAGTGACGTCGGGCCGGCTGCTCAGATTATTGCGGAACGAGGCGAGCCCCATCTCCCACAGCGATTTCTTCGTCGCAGTCTGCATTACGTAGGTGCGGTCTAGGAAGAGGAAAATAGATCGCAGCGTGAGCATCTCTTCACAGTGCGCCGCCCAGACGCCATGCACAAGTGCAAGGAAGGCGGATGTGTCAGGCGTGTGCCTTCGCAGCCGCTCGATCGCACTTCCGATGTGCGCCTCACACTCCGCCTCGAGCCGGGAGTAGGTGGAGGCAGCGTGCGACTGGAGGCAAAGATCTTCCACACCCCTGCAGCCATAAAGGATACGATGTACCAGCACGTGGGGGGGGGGGGGGGGGGGGGGGTAAGAGAGCTGGACAATGCTTACTTATGGGGGGGGTGGCGGGCAGCTAGCCGAAGGCATCAACAGCATTAGTTGTTCATCACATCGTCACTTCCTCTTCTCTCCACGAGGGAAGGTGGTGATGGTAGTGAAGGGTGCAGTCACACATCACATTTCCCTGAAAACTATCACTTCCCCTCGTGGTGTCGGTCGCATGGATGCATGGGGGCTATCGGGATATGCGCAACGGTTTTCAAACCAATGCGCAAAATCCGCCGACCCCCGCATACACCACGTGAGAACCTTGAGGGAAGAGTGCCATCAGGGCGGCCAAGGCCGGGGGACAGATTGGAAGAAGTGAGGCCAAACGATCGCCAATCGTAGCCTCGGGAGAGAAGAGAGGCATTTCTGGCTTGAGGCCGTGCCTCTAGGCGAGTTCGCTCGAGCGCAAAGCGCCCCCTGGACACAAAGAGTCTGCAGAGCCGATACGCAGGCGTAAAGGGCATGGCGTCTGATTCTCCCGTGCCCACTGTGTGTGCCTCAACACGCCCCTCCCTCCCGTAAAGGCGTTCGTGCATACCACCCACCCTCCCAAGATGTCGCATAGCGCCATCAGAGATGAGAAGGCGAGAGGAGTAGCCTTTTCTCCGTACCCATAGAGCGACATGTGTCCCCCACCACTCTCCATTCTCCAGTCCTTTCCCACCCATATCCAGCCCACCTCTGCCAACTGGTCCACAACACCAATAAAGAAGAGAAGGGCGAGAGGGCCGGGCTCCCCCCCCCCCCCCCCACCCTCCCCCCTT
>CM030935.1:6570324-6595324 GCA_018136815.1 Isochrysis galbana
GCAACAGTAAGTGCGGATGGCATGGACTAGCTCGATCCCCCGCTGGCTCTCCAGCTCGGGCAGCTCGAGCTCCGAAATTGGTGTGGCATCCTCACCCAGCCGCGAGAGGCAGATCGGCTCGCCCAGCGCGCAGAGCTGGGACGGCCATCCGTGGACGCAGCTAGCCCTCCACTCGAGCTCGCACAGCAGCGCGTTGCCAAGGCGGCAGACATCGCCCTCCTCGCCTCGTTGCGCCAGCTCGCCCAGTGCCGAGAGAGCCACGGACTCCGTCGGCCCCGCCATCCGCACGCCGCACGGCGACCCCCTCCTCGCCGGGGATGTGTGTGTGGGGGTGTACTTTAGATTGCTTTACGTTAAAGTAGTGGGCCCGACGAGGCTGCGCTCCGACAGTTTGTACTACTAAATGTAAAGTAGGAGTATGCCGTCGGCATCCGATGTCGTGAGGAGCTGCGCGTGAGGGCCGTCAGTGAACGAAATACCGGAGGGGGGCCAGTATGTATGAATCGGTCGGAAGCGTGAAATTGAGTGCTGCCGGGAGGACCGCCGTTTTATTTTGGCTGATCGCCCGTACCTCGTCCCGAAGAGAGCGACCGGGCTATTACTATATTACTTTTGGTACTACTATTCCACCGCTCCTTCTTGTGCTCCCCACTAGGAGTATGTACTTTAGAGAACTCGAGAGTACAATACTCCCTGAGATCTCGTTGGCTTTCCCGAGAGAGTACAATAATAGAGAGGAGAGAAAATAGGGGAGAGGGAGGGAGAGAAAGTGAGCACGGAGGACAGCAAATACTCATGGATACTTGATACTTGAGATAAAGGTACTCCTACATTTTCAGATTTCGAGTGTGCGGGCGCGACGGTGACCCTTCAGATTTTCCTGAATTAGGGGAAGGAAAAAGGCGGGGGTGTAAGAGAGAAAACCTAAGGAAGGGGTGGACAGGGGTTCCGGCTCACTCTCTCTCCACTCTCCACACATCCCGCTCCATTTCTCTCTCTTCTATCTCCATACGCCTCGCCCGTGAGAATCCTGTCCTCTGCCCCCTAACAAAACATCACTATCCCTCCCGCGCGCCCCCCCCCCCCGCCACACCCCCCACACCGTCCTCCCGCCCCTTCACCCGTCCTCTCTCTCCCTCTCCCTCCCTCCCCTCTTCTCTCTCACTCCCCCCCTCCACACCTACTCCCTCTCTCTTCTCCCTCTCCCTCTCCTCTCTCTCTCCCTCTTTCTCTTCTCTTTCTCTCTCTTCTCTCTCTATCTCCCCATGCCGCGGGCTGAGCGGGCGAGGAGGGGGAGAGCCACAGCGCGCCGTTCGGGGGGGCACACCAGACCCACTCCCGCTCCCCTCTCTCTGACTCTGCGCGGCCGATGCGGCTGGCGGAGGCGCGCGATGTGCTCGGCCTCACGTCCGACTCCACCTCTGAGGACGCGCGTCGCGCCTACCGCCGCCTCGCCCTCACCGCACACCCAGACAAGAACTCGTCGCCCGATGCAACAGAGCACTTCCAGCGGATCCAGGATGCCTTCACCAGGATCCAGGCGTCCGAGGAGAGCGCGCGCGGGGGGGGGTCGGACGAGGATGACGAGGACGACGAAGATTACGATGATGAGTACTACGACGAGTACGAGGCATTCGAGGAGGCCGCGTTCATGTTCATGTTCGCCTTTGGCGGAGGCCCGCCTCCCGGCTTTGGAGGCCAGTTCGGCTCCACTCCTCCACGTGGATTCGAAGGTTTCTCGCACCCGGGGTCGGAACAGTGTGATTGTCGCGACTGTCGCGCCGAGCGTAACGCCTTCGAGCGACAAGAGGAAGCGCGGCAGGTGCATTGAGAGCCCTTCCCTCTCGTTTTGCTGCCCCTTTGATCGAATTCCTCGTCAGCTGCCCTGCGCGCCTGCAACACTTGTATCTAACGACGGCCTTAGTCCGTGCTCCCGCGCGCCTGAATTGCGCCTAGCGCAGCGTGTTCCTCCTCATCCAACCTATAACCCTTGCCATTCTGCAATTCTCATTACCCCCATCCCCCATCGGCGCATGCTCGCATCCACTTGCGCAGGCTGCGCTTCGAGAGTCCGCACGACGCGAGGCTGCTAGGAAGCGTGCTTGGGCCGAGGAACGACAAAAGGCAGAGGCGGAGCTACACTCTGCTCGACAACGGGCTCGGGAGGCCCGTAAGGAAACGGAGGGAGGCGATGGAATGGCATCAGCAACGCCACGGCCAACCGTGCGCAAAGCTGAGCAGCTTCGCCAGCGCGGTAATAAAGCCTTCGCGGAAGGCAAATACGCGCGTGCTGTATCGCAGTACAGTGCGGCTCTGAAGGAAATGGCACCTGCTCGAGATGGGAAAGTCCTCTCGAATCGGTCGGCGGCCTACGTCAAGCTTGAGCGGTGAGGATGTGATCGCTGCTGCTTTGTCGGGCGTGCCCAACTCCACCAGTTGCAATCCTCGTGAATATTGCTCTCCTTGTGACTCCACAATGCCAAGTGTCTACAAGCGCGTTCCCTTTTTCCTTGCAGAAACCTACCCCCCATCCCGCCCCTGGGGACATCCTGCTGCTTCCTGAACCCCTTGTCATCTTGTGGATAGGTACGACATGGCAATGAAGGACGCAGACGAGTGTGCGGCACTGTGCCCCGAGTGGGACAAGCCTCTCGCGAGGCGTGCCATAGCACTCTCCGGCTTGGGCAAACATCTTGAAGCGGCAGACGCCTTTGAGGCTGCCGCGGCGAAGTGCACGGATGGTGCTGAGCCTAGCCGTAGCACCCAGTCTGCGCAGGGCGTTGTGCCAGGTGGAGCTAAGGCCAAGGCGGAGTACATGCGCCTTGCTGCAGCGCAGCGGGAGGCACATGCCGACATAATCGCCAAGGCTGAGGAGGCAAGGCGGCTAGAGGCGGAAAAAGCAGAACGGCGACGGCAAGAAGCGCTCCAAAGGGAGGCGGAGGCCGAGCGCGTGCGTAACGAGGTCGCGTTCGAGTTGCACGAGGCGACCGCGCGTGACGACGAAAAGACGCTTGAGCGCTGCCTGAGTGCCGCTCAGCGGCATGGAGTTGCGAAGCCTGATCTCGCCGCTGCGCGTACGAAGCTCAAGAAACTCGTGGCAGCGCGCGAAGCGGCGCAACAGGCAGCTCGGGAGCTTGAGGCTGCCGAGGCAGTCGCTGCCGACCTCTGTGCCTTGTTGGACGATTCATCTGCTACGCGGTCAAGACTCAAGTCCGCACTTCGGCGTGCCGAGGCGGTGGGCGTCGAGCGCATTGAGTCAGGTTCTACTTTGCTCGCACGAGCTCGAGAGCGTCTCGGCGCTCTCGCCCAGGGGGCCAAAGAGGCCAAGGAGGCCAGGGAGAGGAAGGATGCTGAGGAAAGGGCGGCGGCGGCGGAGGAGGCGCGGGCAAATGAGGCGCGGCTGGCGCAGCAAAGGGCCGAGGCACACCCCAATCTGAGAGGTGGCGCACGTGCTGAAACTAAATCCTCGTGCGTTGCTACTACGGCCGTCAGGGCGGCAGCCTCTAGCGCGTCTGATCACTCGTCCGCGCATTCGGGACGGCCACATCGATTATTTGAAAGTGGCGGCAACGGCGGTCCACCTTGTACGCCAGAAGACGATGAGGCTAGAGAGCGCGCCGAGCTCGAGATGGCGCTTGCTCTATCCTTGCAACAGCAGCAGCTCGAAACTCAGGCAATTCTCAATCCCGTTTCGTGCGTTGGCCATGAGGCTACCATCATTGGCGAGACAGAGGCCCAGCGTCAGCAGCAGATGGTATGGCAAGGGTGGCAGCACCTAGGAATAGGAGCAACCGATGTCCTTGGGACGGCCGCGGCCGTCGCAGCCATGCCAGCAAGCGTGGTAGATCAACAACTTCATTTGCAGCATCGGGCGATGCAGTCGTCTCGGCCGCCAATGCCTGTGCAGGCACCACATCGGTTGCCGCCTCAGCACCCAACCCCATCGGTCCTACCTCCGCACGGGAATCCCGAGCAAAGCCATCGACGGCACAGAACACGCCCACCATACGAGCAACAACCTCCTCAGGCGCTGCCACAGGCGCAGTACTTTCCGCCAACAGGACGAGGCGAGGAGCATGGCGGAATACCCGCCGGACATCATCGGCGTGATGCGTTGCACGAGCGGCTCACAAATCTTCACCGGTTGGCAGGACAGCCAGGGCCAAACAACCAGTCTGTTGGCCAATCCCCGCCCCCTCCTCACCCTGCAAATCTGCCAACGCTTCGACAGCCGTCAATACCACCCGCTCCAGGGGTCTTGCCTGCGGACTTGGTCTCTCTCGTAAATCCACCAACGCCATGCCTCTCGCATGACCCGTGGGCCACGAAACCCGATGATCACACACCTTCGGCTGGCACGTGGCACCCTCTAGGAATTGGCGCAGCGCCACCGCCTTTGGGCGGTGTTGATCCGTGGGGGGGGGCAGGGGTGTTTGCGGCCCCGGCGCCATGTAGACCTGTACAGCCCAATGCACAACGCCAACATCATGCAAGCTCGCAACCACTGCCGTCACGTTTCGGCACTTCTGCGGCGCCTTTTGACTTCTCGCAACTCCAACAAACGTCAACAAGCTTTGATACTACCCATCGCAACCGGAGGTGAGCGGTGTGCGTCGCCACTCCATTCAAGACTGACCAAAGAACCGGCCTCATCACGCGATCACCTACTATCGCACCGCTACTTGTTTGTGAGGCGGGCTTGTTCCAACTTCGATTCCGATCCATCCACCGATAATCGGGTCTCGGTGAGAGTGGTTTGTCGGCAAATCAATTCGACGATACAACGGGGCGAAGTTGTTATGCCTTTTGAGGGGTCTTCAGGACAACGGAAGAGATGTGGCGCGCGGCATAACCGCGTTGACGTTCTCCTGCGCCGGTGGCATCAAAACTGAGTGTACCAGTACTTCTAGTGCCTTGTTTGTTCACGCCTGCCGCGGACACTCCAAGGGAAGGGTGTGCAGTTGTGGTGTGACGCGTGCGCATAATGTGTTGAGCGCCGAGAGGGCTTGATTCATTAACGAATTGGCAACCCCTTCGGCGACGGCGCTCGTGCTGGGTATGCGTAGTGACGGCAATGGCAATAAGCAGGCTTTGAGACTTAATAATAATAAAACAACTGAGCGTTAGTACCACTACTCCCACTAGCCCGGTACTATCACGACACCCCTCAGCGCACCTGCCCGTACGCCTTGACGTGCGTTGTCACTAGACACATACGAATATGCACCCCTACGAATCTCCCCCCTCGCAAACCCCCGGCTCCCATTATAACTCCCCACAAGCTACAATGAGGGAAAACCCATTGAGGCGGACCGACCTACGTCGGGCGACTCTCCGGGAAAAAGCACCGGGGGGGGGGGGGAGGGATCTCTCGTCAAAAAAGAAGAACGGCCCTTACAGCTCTCCGGAGGTCCGGTCGGCGTTTTCTGCGCGCGGGGGGGCGCGCGGGGGGGTTCCTGCCCTCCTCCCACCGGAGCTCCTGTCGGCGTATTCTGCGCGCGGGGGGGAATTCCTGTTCCCCCTCCGGAGGTGCGGTCGGCGTGTTTTCCGCGCGGGGGGGGGAATCTTAGACCTTTCGCCTGCGCCCTCTGCGAGTCCGTCTCCCAAGGGGGGGGGTGCAGCAGAGGTGGCAGCTATGCAGTTTGACGAAACAGTGGGGAGGCGCGGGCAATCGTTCCCCAGGGGGAAGAGATTTTCCCCATTGCAGCAATGGGGGCTTCCTTGCTCGAGCTGCCCGACTTTGCAACGCTGTTGCGCCTAGTAGCAACCTCGTAGCCCGGTGCCTTCCGGGGAGATTCGACGCGCCTCGTAGTGGCTGATGTGACCATCCGACACGGGTGACGACCTCGAGCGTCCCGACGCCTCGAGGGCTCTAAGAATAGATGCTGAGGGATGGATTTTGGGGTCATTCGATGTGGAATTGTGGTTTTGCCACCCTTGAACCTTGAACTGTCGAGTGCGGGCGGTTCTGGCTGTGGCTGTCACTGAAGTTGTTGGATGATTTGACCATGTGGTCCAGGTCCCACCATATGGAGGAGCGTGTGGCGCGGTCGGCGGCCGCTGAGTCGAAGAAAAGATTTTCAATGAATTTGTCGAGTTTATTCGTTGTGGTGTTGTACCCTTGAGCGGCGTCGTCGAGCGCGCTATGGTTGTAGAAGTTGGGGTGGTCTCTCGGCGGGGGTACCACGTTAGAAATTGTAGTCTTGTAAGAGGTCTTGTTGGCTAGCATCCCTAGCCACATACACCGGACGAGCCATGCACCAACCGCGCACACCCCCTTCGCGGGGTAGGGGCTCCGTTGCCGATGAGGCACGGTCCCTCAGCACTAGGATTAAACTAGGACAACAAGAAAACTCTGACAGGTGGTGTCGTTGGTTGGCTGTGGCGGGGTACGGGACACCATCCTCAGGGAACAAGGTAAAAAAGGTTCGCGGATTTGTTTTTGGGACGAGAGTCTTCTCTGCCTTGTCGCAGCCAATCACCGACGCCCCGCTCTCTCCTCTCCCAAGAAACGACTCGTATCTTCTCCCTCTCTTTCTCATCGCCCCGCCCATCTTCAATTACTCTATTAGAAGCATGGACGATGAACAGATGATAGAGTAGTGGGGGGGGGGAGAAGCATGGAGAGAGAGGGGGGGAGAGATTACTTTAGAGGAGTTCCCGGGTCGATCGATTGATCCCCCTGCCCCACCTTCCTTTCTTCTCTCTCTCCCCCTCCCTCCCCCCCCTCCCCCCCCCGCCAGAAGGACAAGAATGGAAGAAATCAAGGAATCAATCCATCTTCTCCGGAACTTGCGGAGCCATCGTCCCCCCCCCGCCCCACCCCCCCGCCCCTTGCTCGCTCGCTCGCTCTGCTGCCCCCCCCCCCCTTTCCTCCCCTCTTTCACTCTCCCTCGCTCTCTTCCTCTCCGATGGCACCCCGGGCGTCAGCGCGGCTGGCAGAGGTGGAGATGGACACGCCGGTCAAGACGATTCGAAAGAACGCAGCCGAGCCCCGCGCCACAAAGCCCTCACGGGCCAAAAAGCCCCTGCGCAGGTGGATGCAGGTACCCGACCGAGAGTGGTTCATTGAAACTCCGGTCGGCAAGGACAAGCGGCACAGGAGGCCGCATTTCTACACGGTGCGCGACACGCGCAGGCACCGAGTCTCGAGCGTCGTCCGTTTTCCCCCGCACAGTCCGCCGTATGGGGCCGAGAAGGTGGCGTGGGGCCCTGGTCACAACGCCGATTGGCTGAGGCTCTGCACTCGGATCGCTGAGGACCTGCCTCCATCCCCTCGCTTCCTTGTCTCTTAGGTGGCCTGCCGCGCCGGCAGTTGGACTTGTACCTGTCCCGACTACATGTACCGCGAGCAGCGCCGCCACGCGGATTGCAAGCACATCACACACATCAAGAACTCCCATCGCAAGCCCGACGCCGTCCATGCCTACGCTCTCTCGGATACGGCTGCAGCTCAGCTCAAGGAATACCAGAGGGATAAGGCGGCGGAGCGCAGAGCTCGACGCGTAAAGCAGACAGGGATGCATGTACCGCCAGCTGAGAAGCCCAAGCCAGAGCCGTTCCCGGACAAACCGCCGCCCCCGGGGTTGCCAAAAGGGTGTCATGAGCGGCACGAGCGTGCTGTGCTCAAGGCCAACCAACGTATGTTCGAAAAGATGACCGTCGACGAGATGAAACACCAGCTGCGCGCGCAGGATCAGCTCATCACAGGCCATCGAAGAGAGCTGGTGAGTACAGGTTTCTTTCACTTCACTCACTCACAGCTCGCAGACTTCCTGCATAGCCACCTTGGTTGTGATTTTGTGCCATTGAGACGTCATCCTATCATTCACTGCAATGCTTTTGCCACTGCCGACAGATTGAACGGTGCGCCGATCTCCGCACGTATGGGCTGCTGCCGCGGTGCCCGCAATGCGGCGGCGGCAAATTGCATGTGCGATACCGCCTGCCCGTTGCGCACGAGGGGATGGGCCGCTTCCGATGCCCTGGGTTCTACGAAGAAGACCACTTCCATTGGTGTAAGTACCGGTCGGAGCGCGAATACCGCGCACCATGGATTGACCAGCCACCCCTCGACAAGCACATGAATGAGGAGAAGCACATAGCAGAACAGGCGCGGGAGTGATACTCTTGACGGTTAGGTACAAGTCATTTGTAGGGATGGGCGCCTTGGAATCTTCCATGCCCCATCACTTGGAAGCACGAGTCAATAGAATGTCAGCCTGGATGCATCAATCCGTGGCATGCAGACAATGTGGAAAAGCCTTCGCACTTCTGTGTATCTGATTGTCACTCCTTCGCCATCACTTGCAAGCACGAGTCTCAATAGAATGTCGGCATGGATGCATCAATCCGTGGCATGCAGACGATGTGGATAAGCCTTTGCACTTCTGTGTATCTTCTGGTCGGAACGCCTTAGCTACCGCCGTGGCGATGTAGTTGCGGGATGCGGACGATGAACGTATGGTCGAGCGCTCATGCTTTGCATAGCATCTGTTTACAAGTTTTGCCGCGTTGGTTTCAGGCCGTGGTGCTGTAGCCAATGCGCCGTGGCCACCATAGTTAGGGCGGTCAAACAGTGATATGACTACTAATATGCGGGGGGGCTGCATTTTTTTGACTGTTCTCCGAATCCCAAGAAAAATATCCTGGGGGGCTTACCTGCCACCACGAATATGGCCGAGGAAAATGATGGGTTTTACCGCCCCCCTCCGCACACGCCTTGGGGTCATGAAACAACGGCCCCGAAATAACCTTATCGGCCCCGGGGCTGTGGAGATGGATTGACCGCCAGGATCCGGGTAAGGTGTAAGGTTCCTGAGACTCTTTCCTTGGCAACCCACGCGTCCGTAGGCGGCCTATCGGCTTGGGTAGCGGGTGAAGATACTTGGGAAGGCTTGGGCAATGGTGCAGTGTTAGCGGGGTCCGTGCACGGCGGCGAGGGCGAAAATTTGTAGGGCCAGGTCAGAGTTTCGTGTTTCGTGAAACTCATTTGGAAACTTGGGCCACTTCTGTGCGGAAAAAACTTTCGCGAAATTTGGGCTCAAAATCGCCCATTATGCGCAACTTGCGCGAAACTCCGGGGGGCGGGGGGGGGGGGGGGGGATTTTGCTTGCGGCACTGTGCACTGTCGCCGCGGCCAGCCTGCAGCCGTACCTCTGAGCTCTCATCCATCAACTCTATGCACGCGGATTTCGGCTTCGACAAGCCGGCGACAGGCCACCTCGTCTCCCTCATCCGCAAAGGCATGGCAAGATCGCAAGCTAGCGCGCGTACGGTGGACACGCGCATACCCTTGCACACAAGAGGAGGTTTTGCTACTGGGAGGAGAACGTCGGTGAAGAGATGATTGACCGCCTCCGCCGGGGCGTCGTCCCCCTTCCCTGTAGGCCTCCTGGGCCCGACGGCAAGGCCCGCAGCTACGCCAAGGCGGCCGTAGCGAGCGATGAGACGGACGACGTCGTGTCCTTGGGCTTCCTCCACGGCTACAACCTCGACGAGCTGCTCAAGGATTTGAAGGCGCGCTGCAACCGCGTGGGAGACTCTCGTAAGTATGGGTCTAAGGGATCGCGCGGGTTGTACCGGGAGGCAGTGAAGTGGGCAGCATGTGAGATGGTGTCGGGTGTCGGGCAAGATGCCCATGGATGGGCGGCGCGCCTCCGATGTGTTGCGTGTGCTGGGACTCAGCATTTCGTCGTGGCCTCTGAATGCGTCGGCTGTTCAGGCACGTGCCAAGGCGGAAGTACCCGCCCGCGGGAGAGCTCGACGCACAAGGCCGAAAGCTTCAGCAACAACTGGCTCCAGTCGTGGTCGTGACTCCAGTTGTGGTAGCAAGTGCCATAGCTGAACCTCAGTGAGAGAGATAGACTATGTGCACACCATTACCATCATGACCATTACTTGTCCTTATGCTTATATGAAGAGCCATTATATGGTGGTGGCTATGTGCGAGCCGCGCCGCGGCGGTACCCGTGCCCCGACCAGCGCCGTGCGCACCACACGCGTCGTGCTAGCTTCCCTACTGCTTGTCTATGGTGTTGTGGGCTTCACCTATGTGTTGTTATGGGACATGAGCTGGTACCACTCCACTTTTCATGGGCTATGCCGGAGATATGGGCTGTTTTGGCCTGGAAGGACTCCATGTCAGGGATTGGACCAGTATTAATATTTGCACTTGCAGACCGGGTCCTCGTTCACCTGCCGTTAGCGTCCAACGCCATGCAATTCGGGTCAAGTCCGCCTGTGCTGGGCTGGAGGGTACTACATGCTTCAAGGCACATCCCTTTTGGGGGGGGCCTAGCCCCATTTTGACCAAAATACAAGGGGGAAGGACTAGGGTGTCAGGAATTGAGTAGACACCGAGTAGAAAGTAGCAGACGCCATTTCCCGCGCCGTTCTCTCGCCCGCTCACCCGGCAGGTAAAAGGGGAGAGGGGGGCGGAGGGGAGGGAGGGAGAGAGACCCCGTCTAGTCCAGACGGGTCCGCCACAGGCTCTCCCCCTCCCAACACGAGAAAGACTACGTATGGGAGAGAAAGTCGTTAGAGAAGGGGGCCACCCCACCTATGCCCCGCCGAACCCCCCGCGGGACGTGCCCCGCGCGGGAGGAGAGAGAGACGAGAGGCCCCCCCAACCCCTCGCGCTGCTTCTCTCCTCTCCCCTCTTCATCTTCTCTTTCTCTAGCCTCTCTCCTCTCCGCCGTCGCCCCCCTTCCGCCCCCTCCCCCCGCCTCCCCCTCCCCGCCCTGGCCTCCCTCTTTCCCCCCCTCCCTTCCCCAGGTAATGGCCACACAGGGCTCAGAGGCGCGTTATGCGCACCTCCTCGAGCCGATCCGCGACCTCGCTCAGAACTGGTCAATCGACATCGCCTCCGAGCTCGAGGAGTACCTGGGTGAGCTCGAGTCAATTACCATCTCTTTTGACGACGGGCGCACCCTCAACTTTGCCGAGGCGGCGCTGCTCATCCAGGGTTCAACCTGCATCTACTCGAAGAAAGTGGAGCACCTGTACACGCTTGTCTACCAGGTACTCAACCAGGTCGTCGAGCAGAAGCGCAATGCCAAGCAAGCCACGTCGCTCGATGAGTCAGGGACCGACGCAGATGTGGCCGAGCTGACTGCGCACGATGAGGACGAGTGGCTCACACTCGACGACACACTGCAGGAGGTAGACAACATCTCACTCGCACCGCATCATGGAATCTCAGACACCTCTGCCTTCACTCTCACGCGGGCGCCCTTCCTAGGCTCGTCGTCAGCTAGTGGAGGCGGCATTACGAGTGAGAGCGAGCTCAAGATGCAGTCGTGCACAGTGCATGCCTCGGGGGCGCTTCTACTCCCAAACTTCTATCTCCCACCCCACGTGATTGCCTCGCTCTCTCCGGGTGATTTAAGGGAGCTAGCTTCCGACGTTCCATTCCGCGAAAGCGCTTCTGCCGGAGAAGATGTCCGAATGGGTGGAGTAGAGAGCGACGATGACACCTGGCAGCCTGCCGGGTATGGCGCTGGCGATACATGGACAGATGGCCCAGCAGGTGATGCTAGTGACGGGCACATGCCGGCGGCTGTCTGGTCTCCTGCTCACGACAACGGCACAGCAGAGAGAATCGCGACAGAACAGGCGGCTGGTAAGGCAGTCAGCACGGTGGCATCAGCCGAGGAGACTGTCGTGGGCAGTGAGGCATGCGCAGCCAGCCAGAGCCCGACCAGCGTCATTTGGGATCCATGGGCTCCTCTCGATCCGCACGAGGCGACGCCAGGTTTGATTAAGCCTTTCAAGAAGGGCCGCACCCACTCTTCAGCGGAAGCATCCGCTGCATCCGCAGCAATCGAAGCAAGCTGGCTGGCCGAACAAAACAGTGAAGCGCAGGCCGTCGATGCCGAAAAGGAGAATGATGCTTCAGGGGCCGGCAGGCGCTCGGGACAAGGCAGCGGCAAGGACGCAGATGAAGTTGATTTGTTGGCTTGGCTTCGCTTGTTGCCGCCCGGCGCAACGCCCGGCATTGTCCCTCTCAAACAAACGCTTTGGGAACAATTCGATCAATTGCACGCAGCCGAGGCAAAGAGACGTGCAGGTGTCCGCCGACAACGCCGCCTCGCTCTTGCGCAGCGCAGCCACCTCTCAACACACGCTGAAGCGGCAGAGGCAGAGGCAGAGGCCGATGCACTGTGTGCGGGTGCGGACTATGCTGTTGGTGGAGGTGACACCAATGATCAGACCGTCGGCGAGAGCGTTGGCGATGTCCCCCAAATGGACGATGACGACGTTGAGCCTCTTGGGTTTGACGACGACTACGACGACCTTCCCGACGCCGGCGAAGGATATGCCTTGTCCACTCTACTTGCAGGCGAACGCCCGGAGGAAGGGGGCGCGCCCCCTTCGTATGAGGAAATATGCCGTGCGCATGTCGAGTCGTGCTTGCAGGCGGGGTCCTCTTATGCTGAGGACGTGGAATTGATACGCCGAGTCCGTGAATGGCAGGTGCGCGAGGCCTCGTGCTCTCCTATGTACCCATGCACGGCTCACGCACACGCTTGCTCGTGGCATCGCTCACAATCTCATCAGCTTGTCGCAATATCCTCTGGGTCACACCCAACCGTGCAAACCCTCCTCTCACGACTGATCATATGCGCTGAATCCCCTCATCTAGGCACGCATCGAGCCCGCCCTTCGTGAACAAGCCTCTCGCCCGGAGTTCGATGTCCGCTCGTACTCTCGGCGTCTACTGTCCAACTTCGACGCGACGAATCGTCGCGTCGATGCATCATCCAAGCGCGCCAAGGACAGTGGACCAATCAATGACCCTGATGGCGCCATTCCCTTTGCGGAGTTGGCCCAATGCGAGGAAGTGCATGAGGTTGCTCGTATGTTCCTAGCAGCTTTGCAGGTTCGCTCTCGCCTTCTTGCTAGCCCGCCGTCTCACCGAGGCATTTGACTGTAAGCTAGTCGATGCGCATTGAAAAAGTCGGAACGCCCTCTCTTTCCCACGCACAGCTGATTCCCTCCATTTCCCATCCTCTCACAATCCTCAGCTCACAAATGCCGGGAACGTGTGCGTCGAGGCGGAGGGTGAAGTGGATACGCCCGGCTCATTTGATCTCCGACTCAAGCTGATCTCTCTCGACGAGACATTCACATTGGATGCATTGAGCTGAAAGAGCGAGGCTCGTCGCATATGTGCAGACTTACCCATTGAATGTCGGAGTTGGTTCGCTCGACAAATACGATGTGTCCTTATGTGGACTTCTTCTTTTGCTCAACAAGAGGGGTTGAAATCGGGTGCTTCATTCGATATACCCTGAAGAGTCGGTAAATCGTCTGCTATGTGTGTGGTCACTAGCGACATTGCATGTGAAGGCGAGTAGCATAGCTAGCACGATCTCGCTAGATGATCTTTTGTCATCTTAAAAGCACCAACGCAAGCGATCAAACGGCTGGTTCGCGCCTTTTGCGAGATTAAGTGGTCATCTTCTGTGCTACGCTTCTTGTGACGAATTGGGATGGCCCATGGGACCTGATGGCAATGAGGAAGGAGGCATACCGGCGGCAGGCGCGGTTGAGGGGACGACTTCGGAGGTGCTGACGGGCTGAAGCCCGTCAGCAGAGGAAGGCGGGCTTGGGCGAGGACGGCGGCGAGAGCGACATCGAGCGAGAGGCGAGGGTGAGTGAGAGGAGGGCTGTGTTGGCAGTGGCTGGTGAGGCGAGGCGAGTTTGTAGGGTACGAGTGTTACGAGAGCGAGAGCGACGGATGACGACTGACGACAGTGGGTGTCTGGAGGGGCACTGCCACGGTACTCACTCATGACATCGTCTATACCCCAGAACACTCACTCCCTTACACCACCCCCTTCATTCCTTTGTTTTTGGTATCGGGGGGGGGGGGGGCGTGCACGCGTGCACTACAACGGGCCAAGTGCAGGGGGTGGGCTGGGGCAGACCTGCTGGTGTGGTGTTCCTGTGGCAAAACAAACACAAACGCCTCTTTCGTGTGACACTGCGTGCCCCTGGGAGGTCTCGGCCCCCTCTTCTCGCGTTCTTTTCAACCATCGCCGCGCTTTCGCGGCCTTCGTATGTCCCGCGAGGTTTCGACCTGTAAACATATCGTAGACAGGCGTGAGTGCGTGAGTATGTCGCATCCGCGATCGACCTTTTTGTTTTAGAAGTTGTCTGCGTTTCTATGTCCCCTCCTTGCAGGCTAGTCACTAGTCACCGTCGCAGGATCCTACATTCGCCCATTCGGCCTCTTTGCCCTCGCCTCCTTTGTCGCCTCCCTTGTCGCCTGCTTGCCCCTCACCTGGCTTACCTCCTTGCGTGCGCTCCTAGCGTTTTTAGGCTAAGTCGCGCGTTCGGGTTCGGGTATCGCCGGTGCAAGGAACCGCCCCCTTGTGTGACCCTGATTCCCCCTCAGGTGTTGGCCGTTGGGTTATATCGTGGCGAGCGACGGCAAGGAGGACGACCTCCTCGCCGTCGTCGCTTTCGGCGGATGAGCTCTCGAGGAGCTCATCCCACTGTCGATCCTCGTCCGCTGCGATTCCTAGCTCGAGCGCCAGCTCAGCGTCCTCCAGCTCCCGCGCCGTGAAGGGGCGGGTTGGCATCGCCGCACGCTGTCGACACACACGCGGGAACCCAGGGAGAGGTCGGGAAGAGAGCGGGGACGTCGGTTCACCACACTCACTGCAACAACGCGACAACTTCTATTCTGGTAGACGGCAGCCTTTGGAAAGTCATCAGAAAAACGTGAGCAGGAGTTTTAGAGGGATAGAGCAGAAACATAGAAGAAGGGATGTGGTCTCGCAACAGATCGAGCGACGGACCAGAACAGCGAAATTGGAGCGGGGCGCGCAGTGAAACCCGTCGCGGTCCGCAGGTCTTTTGTAAAAGTTGGCTTTCCACGGGTTTCACCGCGACTCGAGCAAGTGAAACCACAACAGTGAAACCCAAGTGGAACCCCCGCAAAAAACTTCTATATTTGTTTGGTTGACTTGTATTGAGGGGGCCTCTTTGTTGAGGACCCTCTTGAGCCCTGCAAAAACCCTCCACCACTCGCTTTCATTTTTGAATCTCTCATATCACTTCACGTGTCCCTCTTTCTCTTACTCCCCCCCCCCCCCCCTCGCCTCCTGTCGGGGGGAGGGGGGGGGGGGGGGGGATCGACCGCGAGCGGCCGACAGCTCGCTGAGAGTGTAAAGAAGGGGAGGAGAGTGAGAGAGAAGGGGGAGGGGCAGGGGCGGCGGCGGTGGCGGCGGAGCGGAAAGAGACGAGGGGAAGCACCAGATGCCGGTGATCTTTGCGGCGGAGGAGTCGACTAAGCGAGCGCGGAGGCTGGTGCAGCTCGTCTTCCCACGCCTCCTCTCACCCGACGCGCCTGAGGTCGAGCGGTGGGAGTGGCCAGAACTGCGCGCCGGCATCAGCCCGATCCAGGGCTTTGGGCTCTACCCACGCGACGGGGGCGGCATTGTGTGGGAGAAGCTCGAGCGCCCGGTGATGCTGCCCTACCTGGGCAAGGAGACCGAGGTGGAGAGCGCCTCACAGGCGCGCGTGCTTCGAGGCGTGCTCAGCGGCTGCTTCGACCTGTGCCGCTGCAAGGAACTACGCACGCCGGCAGGACACAGCTGGGTGCAGGATGGAACATATGTGACGCTGCGATCCTCGCGAGAGGCGAGGAAAGAGCGGGACACCATCATTGGTCCGGACGAGAGGCTTATTCAGGTGGCTGTCACACCGGACTATGACGACCGCGGAGTGCACCAGCTGTGCGAGGGCGACGAGGAGGTTTGTTACATGCGCGCCGATGAAGCGGCGGAGCTGCTCCACCTGCCCAAGCACGTCTTCGACTTGCTGGCTGCGCATGCTGAGGACGAGCATGCTGATCGCAACTTCTCCACCCATGTTGTCCAATTCACCCGCCGCGCCAAGGAGCACCTACTTGTCAACGCGCACCCGCTCTTCCGCAACTCGGCATTCATCATGGGCAATGCCAACGAGCCTGTGCGAGGGCCGCCAACTCTCGAGCTTGTTGAGCGTACTCTCACGCCCCTTGAGAACGACGATCCCCTTATGGTGCGTGCGGGGCTCCATCAGCCCGAAGGGGTCCGGGCACTCTTCGACGCATTCAAATATGAGTTTCCGGAGGTGACGGAAAAGTCGATGTTTTTCCTCACCAAGCGCGACTCGTACCCGCTCCACGAGGAGCTCAGCGTCGTGTATGGATCGTCCTACAACCGGACATATTCGACATGGGGTCATCCGGGCAGGCCCTTGGCATACAAGATCCCCTCGGACATCTGGGAGGATGGTACTTGGTCGACCGCTGCCGACGGGACTCCTGCGTGGGCACAATGGCCCAAGCAAGTGCCCGGATGGTACAATGTCGACGCACAGCCACGCAATCGACCGACCTTTCGTCGCGCGGCCGATGGCTCAATCGAGCTGGTCCACGACCTGCGCTGTGTGGTCAAGGCGCGCAAGCAGGGCCTCGATGGCGGTCGGGAGGAGCAGCGGCTCGCCAAGCTCAATGCACTCTTCATCAACTGGTCGCTTCCTGAGCTACCCTTACAACCCTTTGCTTTGCGCTTGAGTTATCGCCTCGCCATCGCGCTGCCCGTGTACGAACGGCGCGAGTGGACCGGTGGCCCACTGGCAACGGCGGAGCGAGAGGTAGTAAGTAGACGCGAGATGTACAACCCGGGCCCATTGATGCCGCCATTGCCAACAAACCTCGTCGGACGGTTTGCGACTTTCTGCCCGTTTTCGTCAAAGAATGGGGCTGGCCAAGGGGGGTCTCAGCCCGAGGATTCGACCTCGCGCATTGCCGGGCCGAGTATTGCGTGTGTGCCAGCCAGCTCGGGCTCGGTGGCTGCACCCGACGACTTAGCGTTGGCTCTCGAGCGCGTGCTCGAGCCAGTAAGTCAATTCGAGCTGGCGCGCGAGTTGCGCACCCTCAGTGTAGCGGATTTGCGCGCAGAAGCCGCCATTGAGGAGGCGACTTTGGGTGACGCGGCGGGAACTCGTCTGTACGACAATGAGGACGAGGAGCCAGAATGGGATGCGCCGTGGCGGCAGGCACTCGGATCAGTGGTGTGGGCACGCATTGATCCCTTTCCATATTGGCCAGCTGTGGTGGAAATGCCTGCCGTACTTGACCGTGACATAGCACGTCTTCGTGATAGCGGCTCCGTCTTTGTGCGCTTTCTGGGGTGGAACGAGAAGAGGGGCCACTCCTGGGTGCACAATCAGAACATCTTGTGGTGGGAGGATGGGCTTGCCATAGGTCTACATCAAAAGCACATTTCCAAGGCTTCTCACCGCAAATTATTTGCACTGGGGAAGCGGATGGCGGCCGCCGAGGTGGAGTCAAGGCCTCGAGTTCCATTGAATCCACCGCCCTGGTGGTTGCTTCATGCGGTCCGAGGGAAACAGGCGTCGGCGACGCCGGAAGACTGGGGTATTGACTTGGGCAAGGGCAAGAGGCCCATCGAGATGGACGAGTCTATCGCCGAGGTTGCGGAGAAGTGGTTTACATTCGTTAAAGACCGAGTGGACTACATTAGCGCCCGTCGAGCCGAGCGACCGACCGAGCCTGCCTCCGCATTTGCAACCACTGCACTTGGTTCTGAGATTGGCCAGCACAAGGTGATAGCGTCGGGTGTCAATGAACCTGCGCGGAAGCGAGCGAAGCTTAACGGAGCTGGCAAGGTTGCTAAAGCTCCATCGGAAAAAACGCACCTCTACCCAACTCGCCATGCAGCACCCATGTCTCGGCAGACGACGCTCCAGTTTGCTTCAAAGAAAGTGGTCAAGCCTGTGCTAAATGACAAGCACTGAAGCGGCAGGAGCGTCATCGCGGCAATACCAAGCTCCTGATTGCGTGCCTCTTTTGGCGACTTGCCGTTCTCAGGTTTGGGCGATCATGCAACTTCTACCTATAGATTTATTTGGTGACGCGAGCATTGCCCGGCTTGGGTTGCGCCCTAAGAGTTCCTCGTCACCCTATGAGGCTGTTAGAGGCGTGCTCGCGGCCCTCATAAGATTTCCACGCGGTAGCAGCATGACAATTGGGCTTGGGGCCATTTGGAGGCGTTATCGTTCGTCGCTGCGAAATGCGAGTGACTCCAAATACGCTCCAATCATTATCATCCAGTTTTCGGTGGGGGATACTGCACACGGGCGAGAGTTTGATCAGCGATGCTTAGCATCAAAGAGTCGTATTTTCCTCTGCGCTATACGGCATACAATTCGAGATCGCTTGCAGCAAACGGCGCGCCGGAAGCTAGAGCTAGCAGTGCGTGAGAAGGTGCAACCTGAGGTCCTTTTTTTCACCAAAAAAACAGACCTGAGGTTGCGGCTTCTCAAGAAGGTGCAACTTGAGGTTCCTTGTTTTTTCGCGGCCCGCCATCCCGCCCCCTACTTTGTACTTTAGTAGGTAGAAAGAAAATTAGAGATCTGCCCCGCAATCTTGACGATCGCCGATCGGAGGGGCAGTGTCCACCTGCCGTTTTCGCACCCCTCGCGCAAACTCCGAGATCAGAGAGCTCAGGCTGTGTGATGTGGCGGAGCAGGTGCATGGCGGTCTGCCACTGCGCTCCTCGTCAAAATAGAAAAAAACAAAAAGATCCCGAATATTCTGGGCGTACGTTATTCCAAGATCCGCTGGTGGTCGCGTTGGGAAGTCATGAAACAGCTGGCGGAGAATTTTGGTGATTTGGATTTGGAGCGGTTCATACGCAAGTTGGAAGCGTGTGGCATAGGAGATGCGACGACACAGGCGATGGCTCACGTAATGCGCACGAAGAAGCGGCAGCTGCAGTTGGAGCTAGCCCTTGCGATGGACTTGGAGATGTTGTGTGGATGTTGTGCACAACCACGTACAAGCTGGAAGGCGACGGCCTCGAGATTTTATTAGTATACGAGGCTCTCGAGAACATCCTTGAGCGTGGGCGCACAATGGGTGAGCAAGCTTCTGACTTGCCCAATGTCGCCGCGTTGTTGCGTGCCAATGCTAAGCTTGATGTAGACACAAACAAAGACGACAGAGTACTACGAAAGTCCCTTCCCCTTCCACCGTTGGTTCGACGGTGTGATCTCAAGGGTGCCGAACGCGCAGCAGAGAGGAGGTTGGGTTATCACGTACGATGATGGCCAAACATTGGCTGTGACAGATGAAGAAGAGATGCGACGGGCCGTCGATGCAGCAGCTCTCCCTGAATGGTCGGGGCTGGTGGAGCAAGTCAGGGGAGCGTTCACATACCTTGAGAATCGTCTTTCAGATGCGTGCGCCTCTCCGTATCACTGTGCGGAGCAGCATAGACGAAGTGGGCTGCTAAGGCTAAGGGCCTTCAATTCAGCCTTTGCCCATGGGAAGGTGATAAGGCTGTGAACACCCACCGGCCATACCAAACGTGTTTCAACCTGGTAGTGGCCCACAGCTACATAGGCTGGTAGTGTTAGTGGACTATAGCTACATAGATTGGTAGTGTTAGTGGCGAAAGTGGTGGGTGTTAACATGTTAACACTGTTAACACGTTAACACCTTACTTACTTCTAGCCAGAGCGGGCCGAACATGGATAAAAAGGGGGGGGGGGGGGGGGGGGAGTACGCGAGGCGGGAGGGAAGCGCGCAAGCGCAGGGGCGGGGGGGGGGGGGCGGGGGGCGGAAGGGGACAGTCGGGCAAGCGCAAGCGCAAGCAAAGGGAAAGCGGCGACGGCACCGGATGAGACCCCCACTTCCGTTGTTTGAGCCTTCTAAAGAATTCCTTAGAGTGGAGGTCTTCTTGGCGAAGTTTGGCATGCCATGGAAGGTACTTTAAGGGCATCTTTCCTCGCTCGTCCGCTAGCCGTCGGTTGGCTTCCGCGATCTCACGCGTAAGGGTCTCGTCTGGGCCTCTCTTGGTTAGTTTGATGTTGAGGGTCGCGATCGTCCTTTCCAAGGTGGATTGGATGGTAGGTGCCCTTCTGTTGCGCGTTTCTTCCCTCAAGAAGGTGGCAGCGGATCGTGCACTTGTTGTCGATCCATGCGCCCGGGATCTCGTGTGAGAGGTTGCAGCGCACCCCGCGTTTGTTGCGCAGGCAGAGTCCTTGCGTGAAGCGAGCGCAAGGCTTGGGGGGTGCTTTGCCGAGTGCTTCGTGGGCCGACTTGGGGCGGGGAGCGATCTTGCGCGATTCATTACGTTCCCTACGCTTGGCGGCTTCCGCATCGCATTCGCAGATGCGATGTATCGGTGAGAGGCCGAGGGCTACCTCCGGGCGCCAACCTTTGCACCCTTTGGTGCTTCCGTGGATCATGAGCTTGTGAGGAGATTGGATGTTCGGGGGCATGGCGATCGGTTTGCATGCCCGGACGGCGTAGTTTACCGGCACTGTTTTGTTGTCGATGGTGAGGACGATTTTGCGTGGGAAGTTGCCTGACAAAAAGGTTCCTTGCGCCGCGGAGACGTAGAGGTGCCAGCGGGATGAGTGGGCTACTTTCGACACAAAAGTGCCCGACTCACCTTCGAGTTTCATGCGCTCGCGGTTCCCCTTTAGGAAGGTGAGACCTTGCGACTCGACCGCCTTGACAAGCGCGCTTAGCGTGATCTTCGAGGCTTGAGCGAGGCCGTCCGCCTCGACCACTATGTGGGCTGCAACGTCTTGAAGTGCTTCGTAGAGGGCCTTGCGTGAGGTGGTGCCTTTCTTGTTGATTTTCTCGTCGATGGATTCCACGCGGATGCGCACGGGGATGTCTTGGCCCAGGACGCGGATGTTGGTGTGCTCTCCGTACTTGGCTTGAAATTGTTGAGCGCAGTCTTCATTGACTGCTATGTGCCACGGGCCTCGCGCTGAGCGGGCCCAGAAGTCTGGCTCGGGGTCCACGCCCTCAAGTTCGAGAAGTAGTTCAACGATGGCGGCGTACGCCGTCGTGTCTTGGAGGATGATGTCCCCGGCTTGGTGGAAGGAGAGCTCGAAGGAAGCGTCGGAGTCTGTGATGTCGTTTTCTATGTCGGAATCTTGGTCCTGTGAGGCGTGGGCGGAGGTGACCTTGGTCAGCGTTGGGTGTGTGGAGTCAGTGGGTGAGAGGGTCTTGTCATTGTTATCCCCACGGGGGGCGTGCGCGCGTGCTTCGTGTGTGTGGTGAGGTGTGCATGAGGGTCTTACTCTGACACGTATGTTGCTTGCTGCATTGAGGTGTGTGTTGTGCCCATAGGGGCCACCCGGCCACGGGCCGCGCTGCCGGAGCAGCGCGGCCCTTGCCAGGGCGAGAGGGGCCTCTGCCATAAGGCATGCCCAATGGAGGGGTGGCTGCATGAGCCTGGCACTGGTGGGGTGCTGCCAGCAGCCTGCTGCCCCCCATGGGGGAGGCCAGCATGGCTGCCATGTGTGGTGTGGCCGGGGCCACGGGCCGTGTGGCACGACCGGAGTCGCACGCACCTGCTCGGCCTCGGTGGGCGGACGCGGCCGCTTCGTCAGCGGCTGCTCCATGGGCACTGGGGGGGCGCCCTCGGTGGGGGGCCCGAAGGAGAGGGGAGTCGCGTCGGCGCGCTCCATCGCGTCTAAGTATAAACTTAGTTGAGAATCCGAATCTGCAAGCCTTACGCGACCACGACGAACATAGAAGACGGAATATAACGAAGAAGGCTCGTGATCATGCCGAAATATTCATGCCAAAAGGCGCAGTGACTTCGCTAGGGAGAGGCAAGCCGTCTTGCTTGGCCTCGCAGGCGCAAGAGACCGGAGGGCGTGCGTTGCGAGGCCGCATGATGTGCCTACGCCGCGTGAGTCGGAAGAAACCGGAGGGAAAGGAGACCAAATGAAGGCAAGCCGCCTTGGGATGGTTGGAGATAGGGCTGGGCTTGGTGGCCCTGCCTAGGGGTAGGCATCTTTATCCGGATATTTGTCTTGGATATCTCTGGGGGGGGGTCCCAAATGGATATATCTCGGATACCACCTGGATATTTGGGGGGGTGGGGGGGTGGGGGGGAGATAATTTTAGCCTTTTGGGGGGGGCGGCGGGGCACTAACATTGACCATGCAGATGTGAAGGATGAAGGAATTCACCAAGCAGGTGCTTGGGTGGTGGGCATCTAACCACACCAAGCCCCCAACTTGGGCCTTAGCTGCAAGGATGGCTCTTTGTCTGAGCCCCAAACCCAGCTTCTTCAGAACGTGTGTTTTCATTGTTGCAATGTTCGTTTGGTGCTGATCGGGCTAGTACCTTAGCTGATCAAGTGGAAGCGTCGGTGATGTTGCGGTATAACCGCAACAAGCGCAACGGCAGCGGCGCGTGACGCGGACATTGGATATTTGCTTGGATATTTGGGGGGGGGCGGATGGATATTTCTTGGATATTTCTCATGGATAAATGGGGCATTTTCAATGGATAAAGATGCCTACCCCTAGCCCTGCCCGCGCCCGCTCGCTTGTCGCATCCGCGATCGACCTTTTTGTTTTAGAAGTTGTCTGCGTTTCTATGTCCCCGCCGTCGCCCCACTCTCTTGTGCTCTCGCTCCCACCGGCTGGCAGGCTGCCCTGCGTCTCACTTGGGCTCGACAAGAGTGCGCCACCGCCCTCCCTTCGTTGAGCTCTCGCCTCGGCGTGGGCGCTCTTCCCGATCTCGATCCACCTCTACCCTCTCTCGATCGGCCCCGCCGCCTCACGACGGCGGACCGCATTGCCGCCTATCGTCAACACCACCTTGGCCTGGTGCCCGCTGGGCGTCGCCTGGAAGCTAGCCCGTCCGGAATCGTGGCTTCGGTGGCCCGAGAAGTGGCTGCTCGCGCGGTGGTTAATACACCGGCGAGCCTCTATCCACGCCACTGCCTCTACGTGCGCGATCTTATCGTGTGTCGCTACTCGGCGAGCGGCCCTACGCGCTACGTCGTAGACACCGCCCTCACCGTCGACAAGACGTTGGCAGACACTGGAGCGGGCCCGTCTGTAGTGACGACTGCTCTACTCACCACGCTACCCCGCGACGCCTGCGTCGCACGGGAACGCGCGACGACGCGGCCGGCCGTCGTAGGACCCGACGGCAACCCACTCCTCGTCCGTGGCTATGCCACCCTTGTCTTCTCCCTAGCTGCCGTGGAATTTCGCCATCGCTTCCTGGTCGTCGAAGGATCCCCGATGCTCCTCTTGGGGAACGACTTCCTGGAAGCTCATCGGGCCTGCATCGACTACTCGCTCAACGCCGGCGACGACAGTCGCCTCTCCCTCATCGTAGGGGGCAGTCGCGTCGATGCTCGTGTGTCCACTCGACCCCGGCCCACCGCGCCTTTTCTCGCCGCTGCGGTGGACGTCGCCGCCGGCGAACCCCAATCCGACTCCCAGTTGACACGCTCCAGTGCGTCGGACACGCACTCGAGTGCGGAGGCTCCGTTGCCGCCTCTCGACCCCGATCTTGAGCCGCCGCCCAGGCTGGACTTCTCCAAAGATCCTATCCCTCCACCCCCGTCGACGACGGTGGCGGTGGAGCCGCTTTTCGCCGCTCCCACCGCTCAGCCCACCGCCTCGAAGGATTTCGCTCTCTACACCCAGGAGCCGGTGACTGTTCCGGCCAAGTCGAAGGGCACCTTCGCTGTGCGCATTCCTCTCGAGCTGCGTGAGTCGCACCCGGACTCCGCCGTGCTCGTCGATCGCCTACCGTCTCGTGGCGGCCTTGACTCTCCCCCCCTCGTAGCTACGAGTGTCGAGACTCCTAGCGACGAAGGGGAGGTCCTGGTCACCGTCTGGAACCTGGCCTCTCGCCCGGTCACGCTACCCGCTTACTCTCCGGTAGCTTCGGCTCATGTGGAGTACGTTCTGCACGAGGCTAACCGCGAGCGCGCTCACCTCCTCACTCCTCGGCTGGCAGCACGCGCGGTCATCGAGAGACCGGCCAAAGGAGGCAGATCTCTGGCAGATCACAGATCAACCCCAATGGGCCATCAATGGGCCCACATGGCACATACATGGTACATGGGGCGTCTCGTCTCCAACTGGGAAGACGAGACGACGAGACGCCCCACGCTAGAAAACTCCCCTGGGGGAAGCCGCATGGCTAGGGCCCCCACACCGCGTTGCACCAACGCACGCGACCAACCAAACGAGACCCAATAGGCCTGCTCCCCCCCCTCCCCCAAGGCTAGGCCCAAAGTAGTGTACATGGGCCTACTACCCCCCGAAACCGAAAAAAAAGGAACGAGGGGGGGGAGCGGGAAGGGGAGAGATGGGGGGGTGAGGGCGATGTCGAGCGAGAGTCCGGAAAAGGAGTGAGCAGATAGTAGCGTAGCGTGCATCTTCAAGAATTTTTTTTTCGGTGCACTGCGCCCTTAGCTACTAGTACTCCGCCGCGGTTCACTATCGCTAAACTAAAGCCTGCTTATCTGAGGGAGGAGCGGAGGAGCCAGCAGATTCAGGGGTTTTTTTTTCGTGAGGAGAAGGTGGGAGGGGGTGGACGAGGGCGGGCTCAAGAAGAAGGGAGAGAGTTGGTCGAGGTGGTGCCGAGGTGCCGCGAGGGGTTCCCCGGGGAATATGATGAAATCCTCTCACATTCTTAAATGAAGAAGGGAAGAGGGAGGGGGCGCACGAGAGGAATACCAAGTACTTGGCATGAAGAGAGGGTGGGAAGCCCAAATGGTACATCTCAAACACTTGCGCACAATATATTAGAAAACAAGTTTGGAGAAGTGGGTGCTCGGGAGTTGTCGTGAGAGAAGAGGGTCGAGAGGGGAAGAGAGAGAGAGAGAGGACTGGAGGGTGGCGGCGCTGGCGGTGGGGGGAGGGAGGGAGGGAGAGGCAGAGCGGGCGGGCGAGAGAGGGCGTGAGTGCGGTGGCTGTGTGTGTGTGTGTGTGTGTGTGTCTTGGGGGGCGAGTTTGCCACGATGCTCTCTGGCCCTTCGGAGGCACAGAAGCTTCAGCTCGTCGTGCGCAACTCCGTGCAGAAGTCTCTCGAGCTCATCGTGCTCGACCGGATAGTACCACTGCCCACACAGCTGCGCAGGGGGCCGCAGAACCACTGGGTGAGCGCTGGAAGGGGGTAGGGGCGGGAGCG
>CM030935.1:6595424-6609491 GCA_018136815.1 Isochrysis galbana
CTAACGAGTGTCGATTCGCGAATGCGACACCTAGAGAAGGATTGCACAAAGAAAAGGCGCGAAAGGGATTCATCCATGCTTAGTGAAGATCCTAGAAGATTCATCGGCGAATAGCGTCTCAACGCGAGTACAGCGGCGTGCACTTTACCTATAGCTTTTCGTAGCTTAGCCATGGAGTAGCTGGTAGACTTAAAAAGTCTAGAAGCTTACAGAGGTGTTAGACTTACAGAGTCTAGATGCTTGAGGTTCTTATGGGTGTACTTTAGCGAGCAAGATGCTCGCTACTTCCTTGGTCATCATCGACACGTGCTTACTACTCCCTTGATCTCCATGCCTGGGTGATCAGTCCAGAGCTAGAGCATATTCATATTCCGAGTAGAAAGAAGCCTGTAGAAGCTGCTTGGCCACGTGGGTATAATGGTAGACCAACATTGAATGAAGTGTAGTGATTGATAGAAGCGTGGAGACGTCGTAGACGTAGAGATAGACATAAGAACGAAGATTGATGACTTACCATCGCGGTTATAACGGTAGAGCGGAAAATAGCGAAATAGCCTGCAGAGGCTCGCGAATGCGACAGGGGGAGGAGGGGTTGGTCAGAGGGACTGGCTGGCCACGGCAGGCCAGTGCGGGCGATTCAGGCCGTGCCTGTGGGGAGAGGGATGGGTCAGCAAGGCAGTGTTCTCCTGGCAAGCCATCAAGTATGCCAGGAGAGTGGAGAGTGGGTGGTTCCTCCCCCACCCCCCATGGCGGGGGAGGAGTGGAGAAAGGGGAGGGCTCGTGCCCCGCCATGGGTGAACCAAGTATAAACTTAGTTGAAAGAGCTGTATGGCATAAGGAGGGAAGGGTGCTTGAGTGAGCGCTAGTAGTCCCGTCCCCTTGTCGCACCGCGACCCATAAAAATTGGTTTAATTTAGAGTACGCACGCGAGGGGGGTCGCCGCAAGGCAGGTTGAGGGAGTGAGAGTGAGAGGGTGTGCGGGCGTGGCTATATGGTAGAGGCCGAAAGCCATGTGCGAGGCGAGAATACTAAAAGGTTTATTTTCGTACATCGTGTAGCGGTGTAGGCTGCTATGCCGAGCCATTCTAAATAATGCACAGATCGTCGACGCCGCACTCACTTCAAATGGACCTTAGCAGTGGTCCAGAAGCAAAAGCACGAGAGACTTAACAAACATCAACGCGGAGCAAGATGCCAAATGCGGTTGCTCCACGAGTCTCTTGGCCGGCCAAGAGGCGGATGCCAACAAGATCCGACCAAGAAGCAACGAAGAGAAAACCAGCACGCACGCCGAGGGCCCTTTATACTCTCAACAGGACCGCTCTGCTATTCTTGTACTACGAGATGACACCAAGGACGGAATACTGCACAAAAGAAGACCGCCCAACGTGGCGTGAGCAACGAGGAGACGGTGGGCGCGGCGGCGATGCGCGCCACAATCCAACGTTTCCAAGCACCAGTCTTGGAGGGAGAAGCGAGGCGTCACATACACAGCACGATCGGCCGCGCTGTCTTGGGGACGATGGCCCGCGCTCGCGCTGGCGGCTGCCCCTTGGAGCGGGCGCTGGGGGGAAGCTTGGAGCGGCGGTACGCGCGTTCCGCAGCTTGAACGTAGGCAGAGGCCAGATCGAGCAAGTCTTGCACTTCTGCGTCGGAAAGCACGCTGGACTCCGAGATGATGGTCTCATCAGTCGACGTACGCTCCCACACTGGCGGTTCGGTGGGCAGCTTCTGCACTGCCTCGCCAAAGGGGTGACTGATACCAAGGCGCTTGAGCGCGTTCTGGGTCGCAATGCGTGCATCGAGCTCAGTCATTTCGAGGGAGCGGACTGCTGGCGTGACGAGGTCGTGTGAAGCAGGTGGCACGAGGGCAGGTAGCGGCGCCTCAGGGAATGCGGCGGAGAAGTCTACCGGTACATCGCGGGGACGTGTGGCAAAGATGGAGCCAGCGCGCGCAGGCGGCTCTTGTCGGGAGACGCCGCGACGGCGGGTGGGAGGAGAGCGCCCAACAAGGCCGAATGACTCGGCGGCAACCGGCTCTTCTTCCTCATAGCGGGCTGATGAGTTTGCTGGACGGCGGGGCGCCTCATCTGTGCCGCCGCGGAGCTGTATGCGGAGCGCAAAGGGCAGGGAGCACAAATGGGCAGCATTAGACCTCTGGACGAGGCCCTGCACGCGCTTGACCTCGGCGTGCAGGTGGCGCAGGCGGTGGCTCTGAGCGCGCGCCTCGTGGGCAGCGCTAAGGACTTCGCGGTGCACGCCAAAGATGGCGGCGCGCCGCGCCTCGGCGAAGTTGGACGTGGTGTTGAGGAGGTAGCCCGCGCGGCGGCCGGCGGCGGCAATCGCGCGGAGGGCGAGCTGGTGGAGACGCTTGGTTTTGCGCGCGTCAATGGTTGCACGACGTACGGCGGCCGCCTCGACGCGGTCGTTCATCAAGCTGGCTCCTGCCACACGTAGCGCGAGGTGGAAGCGGTGCAGCTTCTCGGCGCGACGCTCGCGCTCAGCCTGGCCAGTGGCGAGCGCCGCGGCGCGTTGTGCCAAGAGTTCACGTGTCGCGCGGACCATGGCGATGTCAACAAGGGCGAAGGCGACGCGTGAGGCAGCAGAGAGCGCTAGCCGTGTCTCGAGGCTGATGGCGGGTGCATAGGCAGAGCGACGCGTCTTGCGCATGAGACGCGCGACCAGGTGTGGCGGAAGAAGGCGTGTAGCGTGTGCCTTGCGAATCTCCCAGCCAGCGGCGGGCATGTAGGTGGGTGCGTCGCGTGGGTAGTGGGTCTTGTGGTGAATGGGGTGAGACTCGTGCAGGTGCACTGGAAGCGGTGCGAAACGAACGCGCTGGGCGCTCGCCTGCAAGAGCGGCACGAGCGCGCAACTCCTAGGCGCCTGGGTGGCGCAAAGGTCAAGGTCGGGCGCGCCGAGGAGCGCAAGCTGGTTTGGGCGCTCGCCGATTCGTGCGCGGTATGGCATGGTGAGCAGGTTGGCGAGGGCGGCCTTGCCACGCAGGATGGCCGACTGTTTGATGGCGGCGCAGATCTCACGTAGATGCAGGTTGTGCCCACGCACCTCAATGGCCGCCTGAAGCACATCGCGGCGCGCGTGCACCATGGCGGTGCGGCGAGCTCCACTGGCGTTTGCCGCGACTGCGAGTAGGCGGGTCGCACGGCGACCCACGGCAATGTCACGGCGGAGGGCACGTGCCTTAGCGTGCTTGGCTCGGTGAGCGTCATCGGCCGAGCGGCGGACGGCAGCGTGGCGGACGCGGTCATTCATGATCATCGCGACGGAGGCGCGGCAGCTGAGCTCGTGTGCTGCGCGCGCCGAGGCAAGCCTAGCGCGCTCGGCGAGCTCGCGGCCACGGGCGAGCATTCGGAGGCGGCGGAGCTCAACGACAGCACGCGTAATAGCAATATCCTCTTGGGCGAAGCGCACGCGCGCGGCGGCCGAGAGGGCCTTGCGTGTCTCCAGGTCGATCGGGCTCTTGAACGGCGAGGTACGGCTCTTGACCTGCAGCCGGCGCTCAAGCGCCGCAGGTAACCGCGCGACCGGCTTGCCGTCGCGCACGGGGATCTCAAATGCGACGGGAGCGGCGTCCTTGCAGGAGGCGCGCGCGAGCTTGACGCGCACGTCGGCGTCGTTGAGCTTGGCGAAATGGATCTTGCGCGCGACCGACAGCTCGGCCTTCTCCTTCACGGCAAGCTGCGCCTTGGTGTCGTGCGCAGCGAGCACGCGCGAGGCAGAACTGCGCGCCCGGTCAACACGCGACTCGATGTTGTTCTCGCGGCGCTCGGTGGCTGCGGCGATGGAACGGTCGAGCTCGAGCTTGCGATCGAGCCGTTCCAAGTCCAGCCGTGCGAGCTCAACGCGCGCCATCTCCATACGACTGGCAGCTCGCGGTGAGACGGCGCTCTCAAGATGTTCGAGACGGCGCTGCGAGGCGGCAGCAATCTTTGCGTCGAGGCGCGTGGCCGAGTCGGCGGCGGCCTCGCGCTGCTGCTCCTTGTTGGCAGCAACGACGGCGAGAGCACGCTTCACGACGTTGGCGTTTTTCGCGGCGTTGGCTTGCAGAATGCTAGCGGCGCGGCGCGATGACTCCTCGACGCGGTCCGAGGCGAACGCGAGCTTCTCATTGCGCGCGTGTTGCATCGCCTCGCGTGCCTGCTTGGCCTCCTCAGCACGCAGCTCACGGAGGCGGGCTTTGTCGTGGGTCTCGCGGCGCTTCTCCTCGCCCTTGAGAGCACCCCGTTCCGCCGCATTCTCGAGCCTGTCGAGCATGCGCTCGCGTGCGTCGTGCTGGGCTCGAAGGCGGCGGTCCTTGGCCTCGAGGGCGCGCTGACTCTCGCGAGATGCGCGCGCCTGCACTGCCTCAAGGTAGAGGGCTCGGAGTATTTGCGACTTCTCATCAATGCGCTGCAACTCCTCGGGGGACTTGGGAGTGCGCGGGCGGTTCTTCAGCCGCAGCCGCTTGTTGTACGCCACGTCCTCCGGCGTGCACGGCTCCTGCAGCAGGTCATTGTCGACTGGAACGTCGATGCGGAAGGCGGCTGGGTAGGCGTTCTCAACGACCATGGCGCTAGGACCCTGTGGAGGGAACACAGTTTGCGAAAGGGGAATAGTGAGTTGAAAAGGCGCGAGAGCAAGGCGGTCACAGACAGGGTGCAGGGGCTTGCTCGCAGAGGAGAGTGAAGAGTACCGTTAAGGGGCGGGGAGAGCAATTGGGAGAGAGGTTGGAGCACGCAGATCAAGCACGGGAGTGGGCAATGGGGCTGACAGCTGGGGAGCGCTTCAAAGTGCCTCAAAGAGTGGGGCGCGGGTGAGGGAAGAGAAGTGGAGAAGGGGGGGAGGGGCTGGCAGGGGGGGCGTGGGCGTGGAAGAGGAATGAGAGCGTGAGAGGGAGGGAGGGGGAGAGGGGGAGAGAGAGGACGAGAGAGAGGGTAAACGAGCAGGATGAAATAGGGAAAGGAGGGAGGGAAGGGATGGAGGGGGAGGAGAGAGAGAGAAGACAAGAGAGAGAGAGGGAGAGAGAGACGACGACGACGACGATGGCGACGATCAAGAGCAGAGTGAAAGCAGAGGCAAGGGGGAGAGAGAGGGCGATCGAGAGGGCGAGGGCGGATCGTGGGAGGAAGGCATGTATGCATGCGACTTGGGCGGAGGTTAGGGGGAGAGGCGAGGGGAGGGAGGAGGAGGAGGGAGGAGAGAAGGCGGTCATCATCATCACCTGTGGAGAGAGAGAGAGAGAGAAAGAGAGTGAGAGCGTTCTCTCCCTGTGGCTTTGTGGGGCGACTCGAGTCATCAGAAAGGAATACCGCGGGTGAGGTGAAGAACCACGCGGGGAGGGGCGAGTGAAGAGCGGTTAGTGGGCGGTGTGTGATGATCACGAGAGGAGAATAAATGGGACAGAAGTAGTGTGTTCTTACAGGATGAACGTGAAGGCAAAATGGATGGAGATGGTGTGAGGTGGGTGTGCGGAGAGGGAGAGAGTTCTTGCTGTGGCGGCAGTTGGGGACGCGAGATGGAAGGCCCTGCGAAGAGAAGAGAGAGAGAGAGAGAGAGAGAGGAAGAGCGAGGGCGGCGACGCCTGAGAGAAGAGAGAAGAAAGAGAATGGACGGAGAGAGCGTGTCGATAAAAGGAAAGGAAGCAGGGAACAAGAGAGTGGAGAAGATAGGTGAAACTCAGGGGGGAAAGGAGAGAAGAAAAGGCGTAGAGTGGGAAGGAGCGAGAGCTTGGAGTTGAGTGGTGAGGGAGAGAGAGGGTCTCCTCTCTCTCTCTCTCTCTTCTCTCTTCTCTCTCTGTCTCCCCCCATCCCCCTCCCACCCCCTCCCTCCCCTCCCTCTCCTTTCCCTATTCTCGTCCTTCTCTCCTCTCCTCTCGCCCACCCTCCCCTTCCACACCCCCGGGGACTCGGGGGAAAAGCTTTCCGATGAGGAGCTCCTCGAGTTTCACCAGAGATCGCTGCTACTCGCATATGACCTCGGCTGTATCTCCAATCTGGATGGCGTAGGGTTTGGGGCGAGAAAAAGGAGACCACGGCGGCGCCATGGCAAATGCAGCGCCAACCACAGGCGGGGACCCCCGGGGGCTCCGCGCGGGGGGCGCTCGCGTTCGGAACGCGCAACGAACGCGGGAGGACACCGTCTCCCGTCCACTCCGCAATCTCGACGCGGCAGATCGTACGGCAGCGTCGTCCCCGGCGGGAAAGAAAGGGGGAAGAAAGACGGAGAGAGAGAGAGGGGCGGCGGGGGGGCGCGCGGGGGGGGGCGCTTTCCCCGACTTTTCCTTTGGAAGAAACAGTCCCATCGTCAGTAAGAGACAAAAACAAAACCATCCGCGCCCCCCCCTCCTTCTCCAAGAGACAGTCCCATCGACAGGAAGAGACAAAAACAAAACCATCCGCCCCCCCCCTCCTTCTCCAAGAGACAGTCCCATCGTCAGGAAGAGACAAAAACAAAACCATCCGCGCCCCCCCCTCCTTCTCCAAGAGACAGTCCCATCGTCAGGAAGAGACAAAAACAAAACCATCCGCCCCCCCCCCTCCTTCTCCAAGAGACAGTCCCATCGTCAGGAAGAGACAAAAACAAAACCATCCGCCCCCCCCCCTCCTTCTCCAAGAGACAGTCCCATCGTCAGGAAGAGACAAAAACAAAACCATCCGCCCCCCCCCTCCTTCTCCAAGAGACAGTCCCATCGTCAGGAAGAGACAAAAACAAAACCATCCGCGCCCCCCCCCTCCTTCTCCAAGAGACAGTCCCATCGTCAGGAAGAGACAAAAACAAAACCATCCGCCCCCCCCCCTCCTTCTCCAAGAGACAGTCCCATCGACAGGAAGAGACAAAAACAAAACCATCCGCCCCCCCCCCTCCTTCTCCAAGAGACAGTCCCATCGTCAGGAAGAGACAAAAACAAAACCATCCGCCCCCCCCCCTCCTTCTCCAAGAGACAGTCCCATCGTCAGGAAGAGACAAAAACAAAACCATCCGCCCCCCCCCCTCCTTCTCCAAGAGACAGTCCCATCGTCAGGAAGAGACAAAAACAAAACCATCCGCCCCCCCCCTCCTTCTCCAAGAGACAGTCCCATCGTCAGGAAGAGACAAAAACAAAACCATCCGCGCCCCCCCCCTCCTTCTCCAAGAGACAGTCCCATCGTCAGGAAGAGACAAAAACAAAACCATCCGCCCCCCCCCTCCTTCTCCAAGAGACAGTCCCATCGACAGGAAGAGACAAAAACAAAACCATCCGCCCCCCCCCTCCTTCTCCAAGAGACAGTCCCATCGTCAGGAAGAGACAAAAACAAAACCATCCGCCCCCCCCCCTCCTTCTCCAAGAGACAGTCCCATCGTCAGGAAGAGACAAAAACAAAACCATCCGCCCCCCCCCCTCCTTCTCCAAGAGACAGTCCCATCGTCAGGAAGAGACAAAAACAAAACCATCCGCCCCCCCCCTCCTTCTCCAAGAGACAGTCCCATCGTCAGGAAGAGACAAAAACAAAACCATCCGCGCCCCCCCCCTCCTTCTCCAAGAGACAGTCCCATCGTCAGGAAGAGACAAAAACAAAACCATCCGCCCCCCCCCCTCCTTCTCCAAGAGACAGTCCCATCGTCAGGAAGAGACAAAAACAAAACCATCCGCCCCCCCCCCTCCTTCTCCAAGAGACAGTCCCATCGTCAGGAAGAGACAAAAACAAAACCATCCGCCCCCCCCCTCCTTCTCCAAGAGACAGTCCCATCGTCAGGAAGAGACAAAAACAAAACCATTCGCCCCCCCCCCTCCTTCTCCAAGAGACAGTCCCATCGTCAGGAAGAGACAAAAACAAAACCATCCGCGCCCCCCTCCTTCTCCAAGAGACAGTCCCATCGACAGGAAGAGACAAAAACAAAACCATCCGCGCCCCCCTCCTTCTCCAAGAGACAGTCCCATCGACAGGAAGAGACAAAAACAAAACCATCCGCGCCCCCCTCCTTCTCCAAGAGACAGTCCCATCGACAGGAAGAGACAAAAACAAAACCATCCGCGCCCCCCTCCTTCTCCAAGAGACAGTCCCATCGACAGGAAGAGACAAAAACAAAACCATCCGCGCCCCCCTCCTTCTCCAAGAGACAGTCCCATCGACAGGAAGAGACAAAAACAAAACCATCCGCGCCCCCCCTCCTTCTCCAAGAGACAGTCCCATCGACAGGAAGAGACAAAAACAAAACCATCCGCGCCCCCCCTCCTTCTCCAAGAGACAGTCCCATCGTCAGGAAGAGACAAAAACAAAACCATCCGCGCCCCCCCCTCCTTCTCCAAGAGACAGTCCCATCGACAGGAAGAGACAAAAACAAAACCATCCGCCCCCCCCCTCCTTCTCCAAGAGACAGTCCCATCGTCAGGAAGAGACAAAAACAAAACCATCCGCGCCCCCCCCTCCTTCTCCAAGAGACAGTCCCATCGACAGGAAGAGACAAAAACAAAACCATCCGCGCCCCCCTCCTTCTCCAAGAGACAGTCCCATCGTCAGGAAGAGACAAAAACAAAACCATCCGCGCCCCCCCCTCCTTCTCCAAGAGACAGTCCCATCGACAGGAAGAGACAAAAACAAAACCATCCGCGCCCCCCCCTCCTTCTCCAAGAGACAGTCCCATCGACAGGAAGAGACAAAAACAAAACCATCCGCCCCCCCCCTCCTTCTCCAAGAGACAGTCCCATCGACAGGAAGAGACAAAAACAAAACCATCCGCGCCCCCCTCCTTCTCCAAGAGACAGTCGCATCGTCAGGAAGAGACAAAAACAAAACCATCCGCGCCCCCCCCTCCTTCTCCAAGAGACAGTCCCATCGACAGGAAGAGACAAAAACAAAACCATCCGCGCCCCCCTCCTTCTCCAAGAGACAGTCCCATCGTCAGGAAGAGACAAAAACAAAACCATCCGAGCCCCCCTCCTTCTCCAAGTGTCAGAGCGAGGCTCATCTCACTCTTGGAGATGGCCTGCGAGGGCGCGCCGGCAGCTAGCGCGGAATGCGGTTCTTGCGGGGAGCTCATGGAGCTTTCCTCGGGGGTGACTACGGGCATGGTGATCGACGCACGACGCACGACGCACGGAGGGCGCGGAAGTGTGGAAGGAGGCTTGTGGGAGGTGGTGGCAGGCGACTGGGGGTGGCTCAGGCGCGTGCTTGGCTGGTATTGACTCGTTGACTCGGGGTATAGACTCGGGAACTCGGGGGGACTCGCTTGGGAACACGGTGGGACTCGACGAAGTTGCTACAAAAACACTCACAAGAAACCCAAACCCCAACGACCTTGGGCTCAGAAAACTAACGTAAACACTCCGGAATCATACGATAAACAAACCCTCCCCGTGCGACAAAGGCTGAGGTCGCGATCGCTCGTCATGCGCGAAGAAATACGGAAAGAGAGCGCAAAACTACGCAAACGAAGGGTTCAAACTATCGTTAAAGTGAAAACTCGTCCGCTGAAGCCAACGCGGAGGGTCGAGGAGAGGTCCAAACTCGCGCGGGGGGAAGAAGGCGATGTGCAGAGAGACCTTCTAGACAAGCGACGAGCAAGGGGCGACGAAACAAGACGCGAGACGCGGGGCGCGTGCCATTCGTTCTTCCTTTCTTTCACCGAAAACGCGGCGAAACTAACGTTAAACATCGGTACCCCCTCCGCGAGAATCGCGAAGAAGAACGGACGAGATGGAGGCAATCATCGAAGGAATCGCGAGAGGAATCGAAGCGAGGGGGGGAAACAGCGCGCGCGGGGGGGGAACGAACGACGGCCGGAGGAAACGAACCGCGCGCGGAGGAGAAGAACCTCGCGCGGGGGGGGGGAATAATATAACGGCCGGAGGCGACGGATGGCACGCCGAGAGGAAGAACCTGCCGCGGGGGGCGAGGGACCGAGGGCACCGCGGGGCAGCGTGGGAGGGCGCGAGGGTGATCTCGGAGCGAGATCGCGTCCTTTCCCTCGCGGAGCGCAGAGAGACCCCCACGGAACATCCTGGGACCGGAGAATGTTTTGGACGAAACTTCCCTCCGTCGGCCGAGGAGAGGAGGACGGAGAGAGAGAGAGAGAGAGTCTCGCAGAGCAACTGCGGAACGAGAAGTCGAAGTCATGCCGGTTTATTACCTTAAACGAGCCAACAATTATAGTAACAGCAAAAACAAAATTCGAATCGCAAATTTCGAAACCAAAATCTGCAAACCTGGACTTGAGACCATGGGGAATCCGAATCTGTGTGTCTTGTGCGTCAGTGGCAACACGGGGAACTGTTCAATTGTAATTGTGAGCGCGTACCTTACACGAATATTCATGCCTACAGCCTTCAGATGGGCAGGAATACAACACCCCCCGACTTAAATCGAGACGTCTCCCGATGTCGAGCCAAGAGAGTTCATTTAACCATACGAGACGAGAGACTTAGAAGAGGAGGATTAACCCATGGATCCAAAGCGAGCACAAAATCGGCAGCTTAGCGCGGCGGCCCCCGATTTCGTACGCCACGTCCTACCACGTTCTCCCTTTTACAGGAGTTTTGCTCGGGCAGTTGCGCTGGGTCAGGCGCTGACGCGACGCTAATCATCCACTTCCGGTCGACTTAGCACTTAGCGCTACGAACGTGAACGAGAACGGGTACGACTTGAAGGCAGATCAGGAGGAATACGATTTGACTCTTGAACTCGACGTGGAACTTGATTAGACTGGGGACTTGAACTTGGACTTGAAGAGGAGTCTACAGCGGAGTGAGCTTGGGGTTGAACCGGACGGCGGTCGAAAGTGGTGTCGTACGACTCAACTAGATCAGCACAACGCCGAAGCAACTCAATTCGAGACTCCCAAGTAGCTTCAGAACGAGGATAGCCGCGCCATTTGACGAGATACTTGAATGAAACTCCATCGCCCTTGCGATCGAGTAACTCTTCGACCAAATACTCATCTCCAGCGAGCGGAGACGAATCGGTGACGGTAAAGTACGGACGAAGATTGGAAATGTGAACTTCATCCTTGACTTGACGATTTTCGAGATCGCGTAGACGGTATCGAGTGGCCGAGATGGCTTCTTCTACTCGGTAAGGACCGGAGTAGAGGTATTGAAGTTTGTTGGCGTGGCCAGGGATTCGACGACAAACTCTGTCTCCTTGTTTGAAGGTAACACCGAGTTTAGACTTTTGAGAGGCGGAGCGCATCGATTCACGTTGGGCTTCTTGAGTACTTTCGAGGGCGGAACGCCACGACTCGAGAAGCTTCTTATTGAGCTCGGTGGCGTAAGTGACGGCATCGGACGGAGGCCTAGATGGAAGCAACTCAAGAACAGGAGCAGGGTCAGCAAGTTGAGCTGGAAGACGAAGCTCCCGACCAAACAAGATAGCCGCGGGTGACTTGGGTACGACGCGACCGGCGGTCGCTCGCATAGACATGAGAAGAAACGGAAGGTGATCGACCCAATGGGCGCCGCCTTCATTGGAGACTCGAGTCATCGTGAGGAGAGTTTGTTGAGCTCTTTCTACTAGCCCTACGCCTTCGTGGCGATAGGCTTCAGTAGTGCTCAAGTCCGTGCCGGTCGCTTTGAGAATTAGGTCCACTAATCGAGAGCAAAGATTCGAGCCGGCGTCGGTTCGAAGTTGGCGAGGGACTCCATAACGAGATACGATGAGACGCATGAAGACGTCTAGACATTTCGAGGACGAGGGGTTACCGTTGCAAGGCTCAGCTTCAATCCAACGAGAGAGAGAATCGACGAAAACAATCAGCTTGTCAAAACCGGAGCGGCCGGATACGAAATCGTGAGTGGGCGCCATCGAAAGAATATCGCAATAGACGACGTCGAAAGGATAAGATCCGATGGAAAGACCGGATGGATGGGCGAGCGGTCGCGGTAACGGTTTGCCAAGAGTGCATTCGTGGCACTCTCGAACGTATTCCGATACAGAGGCGGACATGCCAGGCCAGTACACTCGAGTACGAAGTAGGGTAGACGTCCTTGTCGCACCTGGGTGACCAAGGTGGTCATGGTAGGCGCGGAGGTACGTGTCACGAAGGGACTCCGGAATGTACAAACGAAGAGGAGCCTCTTCCGCTTCTGAGGAGCGGTAGTAGAGTAGGCCATCGCGAAGGAGGAATCGGGAACTTTTCTTCGACGACGAGCTAGAGTCAATCGAAGAGGAAGCTTTCGGAAGGATCGACTCGACTTCAGAAAGGATCGAGCTGGCGAGATCGTCGGTAGAGAGCGCTTGACGTAATTCGTCGGCATGAGGCACGCCCACATCGAGATACGAGGAGGTAATCGACTCCGAAGATTCCGATGCTTGACGAGCGAGCCTATCGCTTGCTTGTTGGCGGCGAGCGGTGAGGGTGGATGAAGTAACCGCGGCGGCGACTATGTCGTGAATTTCAGAAGAATCGAAAGAATGGGCGTCACTCTCCTCGAGATGGAGAGGATCGTGATCAGGCTCGAGAGCAACTAAGCGGGATAAGCCGTCGGCGTCCCAGTGAGTGACTCCAGGTTTGTGCACGACGTCGAATCTATATTCGGCTAGCTTTAGGACCCATCGCATGAGGCGCGAGGCTGGACCACCGGTGACTTGATCTTTCATCGTGTGAAGCCAGCGCAAAGCTGAATGGTCTACGACGAGGGTGAAGTGGCGACCCCAAAGATAAGGCCTCCAATTTCGGATCGATTCTAGCGCTGCTAGAAGTTCGATTTCAGTGACTGTCCAATGGCGCTCAGCCGGACTCAAGCTACGACCGTAGTATGCAACGACGCGCTCTCTCCCTTCGTCGTCTTTTTGGGCGAGGACGCCGGCGATGCCGAGCTTGCTAGCACCGTCGGTTTTAACGAGGAAAGGACGGTCGTCTCGAGGAGGTGCAAGTACGGGTTCTTCACAGATAGCTTGCTTGAGATCTTCGATAGCCTGTCGACAGGCTTCTGTTTGCGACTCGACCGGGACGTCGCACCCTTTCCGCGTGAGAGCGGTTAACGGCGCCGCACGGATCGCAAAACGACGGATGAAACGGCGGTAGTAGGAGCACAATCCAAGGAACGAACGGACGGCTTCGATCGAGTTGATTTGGGTTGGGTCGATTTTCGAGACAGCTTCCACTTTCTTGGGATCCATCCGAAGACCTTCACGCGAAACAACGTGGCCGAGATATTCAGCCGAGGTGGCAAAGAAAACGCATTTCGACATCTTGCAAGTGAGGCCCGCCCAGATGAGACGTTCCAAGACAAGATCAAGACGGTGTAACATTTGTTGGAATGACGACTCTTCCCTGGCCTGCAGCGAGTCACCTACACCTGTCGACCAGGCGCCGACATCATCCAAGTATGGCATACAAATCTCCCATGCCAGCCCACCGAGAACGGCGTCCATGAGGCGGCACATATACGAGGGACCGGATTGAACACCGAAAGGCAAGTAATTGAACTCGTACTTGCCGCGATGAGTAGTGAACGCGGTGATATGTTTATCGGATTCTTTGATCGGTATACCCCAGAAACCAGATGCCAGGTCCAGGGTGCAAAGGAATAGAGAATCGAGGTTGCCTTGACCGGACGACAATCGGTCGATGGCTTCTACCGTGAGGGGAAGAGGGCTGTCCTCTAGACGAAGCTTGGAGTTGACGTCGCGATAATCTACGCAGAAACGTACGGAGCCATCCTTCTTAGTGACTAACACGACTCGAGAGGCCCACGACGAATTTGATTTCCTAATGATGCCCGCGGACTCCATCTTGCAAACTTCGTCCTCTATGATCTTCTCACCCTCTCGTCCAACTCTAGACGGTGCGTGACGGTGAGCTTCGGCTCCGGGGTTGAGCGGTAGCTCTACCTCCATCACGTGAGTGTGATTCGGGTTAGTCGGGTCAATTGCGAAAGCAGCGATACGTCGGGCCAGTAGACGACGAACTTGTTCACGTTGGGGCATCGAGAGACGGCCCTCGGGGTCGATCTTGGCTGCCTCGAGGAGCTTGCGTTGGTCCTCGTTGAGCGACTCAATCACATCCGGCGAGTTATTGTCACCGACGCGGTGATAAGTTCCAGCGTGAATCTTGAATCGAACCTGTAGCGAAGCTACAGGATGGAACGACGGA
>CM030935.1:6609591-6717091 GCA_018136815.1 Isochrysis galbana
GCTGGGGTGGCGGTGGCGCGATAACGGCAAGCTTTTTCCAGCGTGGGCAAAGGCCGCACGAGTTGTCTTCGCTGTTTCCCCTAACTCTGCATCGTGTGAACGTGTCTTTTCGTTGCTCCGTGCAATGTATGGTGAACAACAATCCGGTGTGCTTTCCGATCATTTGCAAGTGTCCCTCATGAGTCGCTATAACAAGCGGATCGTGGGTTGAGTGTGTGTGTCTCTGTCTAGTCACGTCACCAGTTGTTGGCTTGCTTTGCACTACGCTGCGCGCCTCGCGCCTCCGCCGCGTCTCGCGCCAGCAAGTGATGCCTCGCGCCCAAATCTCAAATCACTTGCGTGGCGCTGGCTGCTGTGCGCGACCGGCCGACGCTCGCACGCTCGCGTTGCGAACTGCACGTCGCCTGCGCGTTCCACCTGCGCGGCCCCGCGCTCAGCGACGAGGCGGCGCTCGCGCGCGTCCCGATGGGCATTTTGTCATGTGACCGCGCATTCCCTCGCGCGCGCTGCCGCGCTGCTCGCTAAAGCAAGCAGCAACTGCAGCACTTACAAATGGAAGTGCGTCAACACTGTGTCAACACTTGTTGTGCCCTGCGTCAACACTTGGAAGAGGCCAGATGGGTTAACACCTTGCCCAAGCTCCTGTAATGGGCCCTCGAGGGCGTGTCAACGTGAACCCATACGCCCTGCTCTCGATGCGGAGGTTCGCCTTCACTCGTCCGCGGTGGAGGAGGAGCCGTTGCCGATCCTTGCTCCCTCTCCCTCTCCTTCGTCCTCGTCCCCGTTCGTGCCGATGCCTCCTCTCTTGGAGACGTGTGCCTCCGTTTCCTTTCCGGACACGTTTACTCCAGAGGGTTGGCATGCCGCCTTGCGCCTAACCTGGTCAGGCCAGGAACGCCTCGCTTTGCTTCCGACTTCCGACGCCGCCATCTCGCCTAGGCTTGGGTGCCTTGCCGGACCTGCACCCGCCGCTGCCTCCGCTCGACCGCCCCGCTCGCCGCTCCGTTGCTGAGGTCATTGCCGACCATAAGTAGCGGCACGCCGCCTTCGTTCCCTCGGGTTTCACGCCTGTTCTCAACCAGCCTGCTGTCGTCGCTTCTGTGTCCAGGGAGGTACCGGCGAGGCTTGTCTCCGACACGCCGCCTAGCCTCTACCCCCGTCACTGCCTATATGTTCGCGATCTTATCGTTTGTCGTCAATCTGCCGCGGGCCCTACTCGTTATATCGTCGATTCCGCCCTCGCCGTCAACAAGACTCTCGCGGACACGGGAGCCGGCCCCTCGGTGTCGCTGACGGCAATAGCCGCCTCACCCTTACCGTTAACGACCGTCGCATACACACGACAGTCTCCACTCGCCCTCGTTCCACCGCGGCGCCGCTCGCCGTGGTAGCCGCCGTCGACCTGCCTGACCAAAGCGCTGATCCTCTCCTGGCCCTCGCTCCTTGCCGTTGCGCCCCTTTGTGGCCTGTCTCGCTCCTGTTTCGCTCCTTTGCACCTTGGGCCTTGCTCTGCCTTTGGTCCCTCCTTGCTGTCGTTCCCCCGCGCTCGTTCTCGCTCTCGTCGTAGGTGTTCGTCGTTGCGGACCTTTCCCCCGCGCGAAGCCTACCCTCTCTCCCCTTCCGGTTTACGCTCGTAGATTCCCTCCTTACTTTCTATCTACTCGTTCGCGGTAACCGCCGTTCGCCGTCGGCTCTTCCGTCGCATCATCGCTCTCTTGTCGGCTTTCTCTTCCTTGTTTCCTTCCTTCTGTGTCTTCCCCGCCCAAGTGGAGAAAGATACGTTAGTGTGGAGGAATGTTGGGTGAAAGTCAAGTGTGCGTGTCTCGGATTGTTGTCGGACTCATCGGATTGGTACCCTGTCGGCCTCTGTCGCCCTCGTCCCTCGTCCCAGTCGCTCCTCGCTCCCTCGTTCTCGCTCTCGCTCTCGCTCAGTCGTAACCAGCAATCTTACAACACCAACCAAATCCACTCACTCACCCACTCACCCTCGCTATCCGCTATGTCCGCTCCGTCTTCGCGCTCGCCCTCGCCACTGCCCGCCATCCATCTTCCAACCATGAAAGATGGTCTGCCCGTCCCGCCCGCCAATGGCCAAAATGCCGTGCCTGCCGCCGCCTACCTTCCGTCCCGTTCGGTCCCTCCTGTTCCATCCATAACCTCCAATCCGTCACCGTCGCTCTCGCTCTCGTCGCTCTCGCTCTCGTAACACTCATACCCTACAGCCTCGCCTCTCCTCGCCAGCCCCTGCCATCAGAGCCCTCCTCACACTCGCCCTCGCCTCTCGCCGCTCGCTCGATGCCGCTTTCGCCGCCGTCCTCGCCCTCGCTCAAGCCCGCCTGCCCGCCTTCCTCTGCTGACGGGCCTCAGCGCCTCAGCCCGTCAGCACCTCCGAACTCGTCTCCTCCGCCGCGCCTGCCGCCGGCATGGCCCCTTCCTCATTGCCCTCAAGCCCTATGGGCCATCACAATTCGTCAAACGTTTGGTGTGATGGCAGCCTCACCACATCCCCTCCCCGTGGTGGAGTGCCCTCGAGGGGGGCCTACGCATGAGGCAGCCAAGTGGAGGAAATATCGGGGGGAGGGACAGAGGTGCTAGGAGTGGGCGCCATGGCGAGTAGAGTAGTAAAATCTCTCTCTCCGCTCCTCGCTCTCGCCTTCCCCCCCGCCCCTCTCGACTCTCTCTCTCCCTCTCTCCTCTCCTCTCAGTTCGCCTGCTATCAGCAATGGGGCCCACACTCCGCCCCCCCCCCCCCTCTCTCTCTCTCTCCTCAAATGCTCAATGAACCACCCCGGAGATCTCGAGAGGTCTCCTCTTCATGCACGCGAGAAGCGACGGCGCTCTTCTCTTTCTCTCTCGCGCGAACGGCTCATTAGTGAATGAAAGAAGGGGATGAGGAGGAGGAGAGAAGGGGGGGGGGGGGGGGGAGGGAGGGAGAGAGGGGGGGGGGGGAGAGAGAGAGAGAGGACTCTGGTGCTCAACGCCCACCACCAGAGGACTTTTCTCTCAAGAGGGCTTCATTTTCTTCTCTTACCAAGAAACAGATCTCTCTCTCTCTCCTCTCTCTCTCTCTCTCCTCGGGCCCTCCATTCCTGCGCCCCCCCCCCTCCTTCTCTCTCTCTCAGGGTTTCTAACCTTCTTCACACTAAATGTTCCGAGAGTTCGAGAGAGAAGAGTCCTTCTCCTCCCTCTCCTCTCTCTCTCGTCACACAGTCTCTCTCCTCTCTCTCCTCCCCTCCTTCTCTTACCTACTCTGGCCCTCTCTCTTCTCATCTCTGGTCGGTGCGTGCCCATCATCATCATGAGTATCTCTCTTCTTCTCTCCCTCCCTCCCCTCCCCTCCACACCCGATCCTCTCCTTTTTCTTCTCTCTTCTCTATTCTTCTTCAACTCTTACTCTTCTCCCTCTCTCTCCCGCAACGTCCTCACCCCTTCTGCGAGTCTTAACCCCCCTCTCCCCCCCTCTCCCTCCAAGACTGCCCCCCCCCTCTCCCTCCCTCCCTCCCTCCCTCCCACCCTCCCCTTTCGCCTCCCCCCCCAGCCCACTCTCTCCCTCGCCGTCTCCCCCCAGCCCCCCCTACACCCCCTCCTCCCCTCCCTCTCACCCCCTCTCCCCCTCTCCCCTCCCCAGCCTTTCTCTCCCTCTCTCCGTCTCTCCCTCTCCCCTCCTCAATGGACGCTCTGGACTCGGCCCTCTTCAACCAGGTGGCCTCACACCTGCCGCGCCGCCCTTCGGCGGGGCGGCGGACAGACTCGCCCGCCGGCATCCCGGTGCGCCCTAAGCCCGACACGCCCGGCCTCGTCTGCGCTCCTCCTCGGCCGAGCGGGAGGGAGCACGCTTACGTGCCTGCAAACGGGAGGAGCTCTCCCTCCACCTCTCCTACAATCGGCGGGCCGTTTGCTGGGCGGAGGCAGAGCGCGGGTGGTTTCGCACGGCACGAGCTGGGCTCGCGCGGCTCGGCGCTCGCCGCATCGCCCACGCGCGCCCCTGGTCCATCGCCATCGCCCGGCTCGCGTGGCGCGATGCTGCAGGGCAATGGGCCCGCCGGTGTCATGTACGGCCAGCAGCACTTCAACCCAAAATCTATGGCTGGCGCACGCACCTTGGCGCACCAGCAGCCAGTACGCGTTGTCACTCACTCCCCAGAGGCGCGGCCGTCCTTCGGCGTCAATGCCGAGGCGGCGGGCAAGGGGCGGCGCGACTCGATGCCGTCTCGAGATGGCTACGGGCGCGACTCAGTCTACGACGCCTCGCCACACTCGCCCTACCGTGGCTCGCCAGGGTCACTGCCGGGCTCTCGTCAAAATAGCCGTGTCGGGCGTGCCTCCTCTGCCGCAATGTCGCGCACCCCTGCCGTCTCGCACGGCTTCGCTGCCGACCAGAACGAGCGGTGGCGCAACTACATGGAGGATGAGCACTGCATTGCCAAGCTCGACGAGCTGCGTGAGGGTGCGATGTGGTTCGGCCTCTTCGATGGGCATGGTGGGCGGACTGCGTGCGAGCTGGCCGCATCGCAGCTTCACAAGACTTTCATCGATGAAGCGCTCTCTGGGGGGATTGCCACACGGCAACAGGTGTGTGAGGCACTGCGCCGTGCGTTTCTCAAGGTGGATCGCATGCTGCTTCCTGCAGGTGCAATCCACTGTGGCTCCACGGCCGCAGTGGCTGTCTACCTTCCAAAGGAGGGAGGCAATGGGGCGGAGCTCTATGTCGCCAATACTGGCGATACGCGGGTGGTGCTCATCGCCGGCGCGACGCCCGGCGCACCCCAGCGCCTCTCGACCGACCACCTGCCCTCAAACAATGCCGAGACACAGCGCGTGATCGGCTGCGGTGGTGCCATCATCAACGGGCGGGTGGGCGGCTCGCTCGCGGTCACGCGCGCTCTGGGCGACCATTCGCTCAAGGCCGGACCACCAGCGTGCGGCGTCAGTGCTGAGCCAAGTGTCGTGGCGCGCGATATAGGCCCCACTGATCGGTACCTCATTATGGCATCTGACGGGATCTGGGACGTAGTCTCGGAGGCGGCAGCGCAGGCACACATTCTGACCACGGCCGGGGGCTCCAATTTGCAGGTCGTGGCGGGATCGCTAGTGAAGAAGGCTGTGGAAGAGGGGTCACGGGATAACGTGTCTGTCCTGCTCGTGCGCTTCGCCTAAACACACACGTACTGCCGCCGGGACACGTGAGGAGCACGCCTGGTGGTGCACCTCCACTCGGCCAAAGCCCAATTATGCGTCTTGCACCATTCCCTTCCCCCACACCCCACCCCCTCCTGCGGTCGTCTGGAGAGCCCGGCGAAGAACCCTCGACGGGGCTGCGTTCCGCGGCGGCGGAGCTCCCCCGCGGAGCTGGAAGCCTTTTTTGACGGGAACCGCCCTCCGCTTGCATGTGCACGGTACAAGGGCGCCACGCTCTTGCAACTGTATGTGTTGATATCCGGCACTCCTTGACTGGTCCCATCTAAGTATGATAATGGCATCGTGAATCTCCATTGTCTTGTTCTTGAACATGTGTGTTAATTCTCGGCATTCATTCGTGCGGCGTTGTGTGTTTACCCAACGTTTTGAGCTCTCGTGATGCCACTAGAAGTGAAGTATTCGTGGTAGCGTGTTGTTTTTGTTGCGTGCTGAGCGTATGCGATGCAAATGAATTACTCCCGAATACCACAAGTGGGGCTACGGATTGCCACTTGCGGCGAGTATACTGCCGGTTGACAGCTAATGGCTGCAGCTAATCGCTAATCCCTTTGCAGCCCAATAGTGAGCAGCAGCTGCAGGCTCATGACCCCAATCCCAACAAACAACAAAGCACAGGGCTGTATTTTGTGGAGCAGTTGCAAGAGGCCCTCCACGAACTATTTCAAGCCCGTTCTTTCAACCTTCCTAAAACCCCGCAAAAGACCTCTATTAGCTGTCGAGTAAGTAAAAAGGGCGCGGGCCACCAATACTGGTAGGTACCTCCCGCACTCGATGATCGATGACAACCCGGTGTTTACCCGTAACTGTCGCATTCGCGAATCGACACTCGTTAGGCTTCTCTTCGTCGTTCGGTATTTATCGTTATAATTCTCTGCTTTCTCTCGTTCTCGCGGTCAAAAGCTTCGCGTGGACGCATGGGATCTTGGGTTGTGGAGCGCCCTCTCTCTTTCTCTCGAACGAAGAGAAGGGAAGTTTCGAAGTTTCCCCACCCCCACCCTTCTTCCTCCTAGGCGCCTCGTAAATAGGTTTAATTTGCTATCTCCCCCGCGTTTCTTTATTTGCTTCTGCTTCTGGGGGCAATCATGTTTAATTTGCGACTTCTTCGTATCTCCCCCTTAGGCACATCGCACTTCTCTCGTCGTATTCGATAGGTCTTTTGGAATGCGTAGCAGAGATTGCCCGATTGCCCCTCGTTTCCGTTATGGTGCGATTCCCGTTCCAAACGAGATCGCCGACAGATCGCCCTTTGATCGTCGTCCGTCGTTGTCGGATCGGAGTGTTTGGGTTTGATTTCAGTCGAATTACGTGAGAAAAGTCGTGGGGCGAGAGTCGGAGTGTTTCCTGGGTGTCTTTGTCCGTCGTCCTGTCGCCAGTCGTCATCCGTCGCTCTCGCTCTTGTCCTCTCGTTCTCTCGCTCTCGTCCAACGTTCATACCCCCAACTAAGTTTATACTTAGTTCGCCTATGGGGGGGCACGAGCTCCCCCCCTCTCTCCACTCCTCCCCTCCCTGCCATGGGGGAGGAACCACCCATGCTCCTCCTGGCATGCCTGATGGCTTGCCAGGAGCCGTCCTCGCCCTCGCCCAACCAAGCCCGCCTGCCTGCCTTTCTCTGCTGACGGGCTGCAGCCCGTCAGCACCAGCGCCACCTGCCCTCGCCTCCCCTTGACTCGCGGGCCACACGCCGCGCCGTGTGGCGGGTCGCGCACAAGGGGACGGGCTACGCCGTGCTCGGCGTGGGCGTCTACCAGGCCCTCTCGGGGCGCGCCCTCATGCCGAGCCAAGGCGACGCCGTTCTCGTCGCGTACGTGGTGCTCCTGGGCCTCTCCTTCGGGGTGCTCATGGTAGGGTGAGAGTCCCCACGGAGAGGGGAAGAAACCCTGAGTGAAAGGAGACCAAATGAAGGCAATCCGCCTTCAGGTAGTCACTGAGGGGTGTCGTTTTTGTTCGAGTGAGTTATGTTATGTTTCTGATGTCTAGATCCAACGCTACCTGTGTCAAGGCGTTCGAGATCTCTAAGTTGTAAGTTGAACTCCTTGTCGACGGTGTACAAGGGGGTGATCATTTTGCGCAGGTGTTTGTTGTTAGGAGCGTGTAGTCCTAATCGTTCCCTCTGAGTCTTCAGGCGTTGGTTGGAAGAATGAACAAGACAATGAAGATTCACGATGTTATCACGATGCCGTCACCATACTCCATACTCAGATGGTACCAGTCAAGAAGTGACGGTAATCAACACACACATAGCCTATGTATGACGGCAGCAGCACAGCCCCATTCACACATACACATATCCATTTGGCACTTGGCACTTGGCACCACCCCATCCACCTTGCCAACGTATCTGTATCTGTAGGAAGCGACCGAAATAATCGACGGCTGCCCACGCCCTGAGATGATTGATCAAATCCCCCTGCCCAACAAAAAACGCGCTGCTCAGAATGCAAATCCGTGAGCATTGAGCATTGAGATACTTCTCCACGAGAGGTCGTTTTCCGTCTGGGGTTTGAACTTTTGTCTTTCTTTTGCTTGTCACTGTATGCCGAATAACGCACACCGCGGCCGTCATCATCAGCTAATGGTACGTGTAGTGTGGATAACAAGAGTACCGTGCCTATTGTGGCAAAAGGAACCTGCTGGTATTCGGTATACCCTGTTGCACAATTGAGAAAGTTCCAGACCTCGTTTTCATTGATCCAGCCGTTAGTTGCTGAGTGCCGAGGTGTGCATTTAGTTGTTAGTTGTCTAGCCGAGGCGTTTGCACTATTTGGGGTATGCCCATTTTGTTGGCTAGTGTCTGTAGTTCGGCGCTGGGTTGTAACTCTCATGAGAAGATTGAAGTCAATTATTCTTCCGTGTGTGTAGATATGGATTTGGATTTGGAATGACGTGAACTGAGCAAATAAATAAGCGATGGATGGCTATACATATGGAATGTGGCATCAACACGCGGCACTGACAACAACATCGCAATTATATCTTACTGCCCCCGCTCTGCCAAACGATCCATCTCCAACCCCCGAGAACGGTGATGGACCCCGTGAAGAAGCTGAGCTCGGCCATATCGAGCGGTCCAGGACCAGCACCAAGCCCTTGCAGCACGATGAGTCCTGCGAATGACAGAGCAACACTTCCCAGCCATGTATACAGGCAAGCGGTGCCTGCATCAATAGCGCGACCGCGCGTCAAGCTGGGATGATACAAGCGTAGGGAAAGAGCGAACGCGACCCAGGCGACAGCAAGAAGCGATCCCTGGAGCGCCGGCATCGGCAGCCGCTCCGTGCTCAAGAAGGCATCAGGCACGGACTCAGCGAATGGCGCGAGCACGACATCGACTGCGCCCTGCACTCCGCCGTAAAGCGTGCAGACGACGCAGTCCCCAACGAGGCACTGGTTGTCCACGGGCGTTGACTCGCAGCACACGCAGAGCCCCCTCCGCGTCGCCACGCCCATAGCGGGTCGCGCAACAGCAGCGGCCAGGCTGCGCATGGCGCAGCTGTCGGTGCGAGGCGAGAGAGAGAGAGAGGGAACAGGAGAGAGAGAGAGAGAGAGGAGAGAAGTGGAGCGAAGGAGGAAGGGAGGAGGGGGAGGGAAGACGGGAGAAAGGGAGAGAGAGGCAGGGACAAAGGGAGGGAGAAGAGGGCCGAGCGAGCTAGCCAGTGAGCGAGAGCACACCTCGCAGCACACGGAATTTGTCCTTTCGGAGAGTTATATTTACTCCTACTACTATCTTTCTTTTCTATGAGTACCTGAACTCTCTCCCACAAAGAATCTCTCTCCCCTTTTGTTTCCGGATATAGTACTATATCCGTAGAGGTAGTACTTGTAGCCCCGATGCCCCGATTCTTCAGGCTGTTTTCTCTAATAGTACTCTCTGATACTAGAAAACTACGACGATCTCTCCTCTCGCGCGAGCCCCGTCCGGCGATGGCGGCGGCGGCGGCGGAGGAAGATTGGGTATTCGGCTCGTCGTCAGCGGAGGCGTGGCTCTGTCGACGTGTGCGTGCGGTGTTATGCTCCACCAGTCTTGCCGTGTCACGTGGCGCTGCCAGCCTGCTCGTCGGCCCGCCTGGAGTGGGAAAGAGCGCTCTCGCTGCGGCAGTCGCGCAGAGAGAGAGAGTAGAAGTGCTCTGGCTCGACCCTCTCTCTCTGCTGCGCCCGGATGCCGGGGGATGCGAGGCAGCGGTCCATGCTGCGGCGAGGCGCGTGGCCCAGTCTGCGCCGTGCCTATGGGTCCTCGACGAGCTTCATACGATCAAAGGCCGCCGCGCTCTTGCGCTAGCAGAGGAGATCCAAAGACTGCTGTTGTCAACCAGGGTGTACGTGCTGGGGATTGCGCGTGAGGCGGACGCGGTACATCCGGCGCTCCGGCGAGGTGGGCGGCTCAGCCATGTGCAGACGCTCAACGCACCCCTGCCCCACGTACGGCTTGCAATTCTGCAGCGATATGCCGCAGGGCTGATACCCGAGCCTGCTGATGGCGCAAGCGAGCGCATGCTCAAGACTATTGCCGCTGAGGCGCACGGCATGTGCGGCGCGCAGCTAGTGGCACTATGCCAAAGAGCGGCGATCGCCGCGGCGGCGCGCCATCGGGTCGAGCGGGCGGGGATATCGGTGCCGGCCCGCCTGGCAGACGGGCAGATGCGTGTCTACCCGAATGAAGCTGAGTGGCTGCGCACATTGGACGAGCTTCGCGGCGAGATGCTCACCGCACTGGGTTTGGAAGCGCCGGCCAACGACCCGTCGGAGGCTGTGAGCGCGGAGGAGGCGGAGGCCAGGTGAGAACGTGCGCGCTGGCGCCGCGTGGCGGGCGACACGGGCCGGCAGTCGCGCACTCTGCGGTGGGGAAGCGCTGCTTCCTAGAGCTCAGAACCACACCTTCGGTGACCGCGGTGCTGCGCATCCCATGCACAGGCTACTCGAGCTGCCGTCCGGTGACGCATTGCTTTCCGCCGTAATCACGCCCCTCCGCCATTTGGATACATTTGCGAGGCTTGGCGTTCCGCCGCCGCGCGGCATCCTGTTGCACGGCCGACCGGGCGCCGGCAAGACGTCATTGGCCCATCTCGTCGCCGCCACGGCACGCGCCAACTTTGTCGAAGTACACTCGCCGCAGGTGGAGCCTATGTGAAGCCCGCACGCGGTCCTCGCAGTGCCGCAACGGAAGCATTTGCATCCTGCAACACTCACTGTAGCCTACCGCCCATGATGCACCAGATCGTCTCGTCAGTAGTCGGCGAATCTGAGCGCCGACTTTCCGCCCTCTTCGCAGCCGCGCGTGCGGCTGCACCATGCATCCTCTTCTTTGACCAGATCGAGGCCTTGGCACCACCCCGAGGTGATTTCCTAGCTCTTCATCCTACAACCTAGCTTTGTATCCTAGCCGGCTGCCCAACCCCCTGGTCAAACGCTCCTCGAGCGCCGCTTCGGATTGCTGAGAGCAACACACACGCTGGGCGGCCTCCTTGTGGTGTTCACAGGAGAGCTGGACATTCAGCACGGGGGGGGGGGGGGGGGGGGCAGAATTGCTCTTCACAATCCGATCTCCACCCGTCAACGTCTTAGGCCACGACTCTTCAACCGAAAAAACGCTTGATCGCCTGCTTTCTCTGCTGCTCGTCGAGCTCGACGGTGTCGCTCGGGCAGATGGCCCACCCTTGATACTCTTAGCGGCCGCATCGGCACCATCCGCCCTCGACCCGGCATTGCTGCGGCCCGGAAGGCTCGACGTGCATGTGTTTGTCCCGCCACCGAGCGGCAAGCAGGCATGAGCGGCCCCGGCCCCATGCTTGCACAGGGAGTCGCGCAGGGCATCTGGGGCTGACCGGGATCCGCCACGTCTGGCGACGTCCCAAACTATCCTCTTAGCCAATGTTTGCCGGGATGCACGGCACAAACGGCATGGTTAGTGCATGAGAGCGCACACTTCATATGCGCGATCATCTGCCCACCTTCCCCTCGCCCTCGCTCCATCACCTCCTCACGATCACAGGCCCTGGTTCTCCTTCGTCGGATGACGGCCAAGATGCCTCTCAGCCCTGACACTGATCTTGCTGAAGTTGCTGACATGCTTGGCGTCGTCTCACTTGTGCGTCCCGCCTTGCCTCGATCGTGTATCCGCGAATGGACCTCCCGCCACCCAGCCCGAGGACCAACTCGCCGCATCAGACGGTGCCTGGCTGCCCTTCAAGGCTTGGTTATCTCACCCGGCTCTATCTGATCATGCGTATAGGCCGAGCTTGCGGCAGTGTGTAATGAGGCGGGCATGGAGGCCATGCGGGAGGATGTCAAGTCGGTTAATGTGGCGAGACGGCACTTTTTAAAAGCCATTGCAACGGTGAGCTTCCGCCGCTCTAGACGCACGGTGCTGTCGTACGCTGCTAGCGAGCCGCACGACAAAACCTTGCGCTTGCACGCCCTGCGCTCGGCTTGCCATAGACTTGCCCATCAACGATCACCATCGGGCGTACCCGCTCAAATTGTTTGCCCTCGGCATCGTGCAGGTGCGACATGCAGCGCAGTTTTGGCACGAAAACCGAGTGGAAACTCCCACGGCTGCGCGTGGACGTGCCGCCAAGTCAGCGCCCATGGCCACCGCTTGTTCTACGCAGGGGTTTGCCTTTGCTCCACCCAGTGCCACTGTCAGCGGCTTTCCTCTGGGCGACGCACCACAGAGCTCGGGCCACGGGACCTGCGCCATGCCCTCCAGCGCCGGCATCGGCGAGCCAAAGGCAGTACCGTTTCGTGGCTTTGAAGGGATGGGGGGCAGGGACACCAAATGATGGCGAGGCGTGCGCGGTCATAGATTGCGGTATGAGTATGAGTACTATCTCCAATTGTTTCCATGAGCACTTTTCTCTATGCTCCATGCCGCTCGCGGCAGTCTCGCCAAACGTTCACTTACCATTTTGGGAAAAAACTATTGTTATAGTTTCAGCGATGGCAACTAAGTTTATACTTAGCTCGCCCATGGGGGGGCACGAGCCCCCCTCTCTCTCTCCACTCCTCCCCTGCCATGGGGGAGGATCCACCCACTCTCCTGGCACGCCTGATGGCTTGCCAGGAGCACACAGCCCTGCTGACCCATTCCTCTCCCCACAGGCCCGCCTGACTCGCCCGCCCTGGCCCATCGTGGCCTGCCCATTCCTCTGACCAGCCCCTCCTCCCCCTGGGCCCCCCTGTTCAGGACCCCCCAGCCAGCTCCAGTCGACCCGCAGGGGCTCGAGAGCCAGCGAGGGAGAGGCAGGAGGGGCCAGACCCCAGGGTACCACGGTTCTTCTCCCTCCTTCAGAAAGCACCCAATCCTCACTCTTGCCCAATCGTAACCCAGCTGCAATTCATCATCGAAGCAGCCGAATGCCGAATGCCAGCCGGATGTAAAGTATCAATCGTCTAGCCTCCCGCCTCCCGTGGCTCATGAGAGCTGTGCTCAAGGGCGTGCTTGTCAATCTGCTTGAGCTGATGAACCCAAAGTGAGTCCACCTTTCCCTCCTCGTTCTCCACCACCTCGCCTGTGCTGCGTTGCTCGGGCTCGGGATCAAGGCCATCCCGAGGGAGGACGCTGTCACCCTCCGCCTCCGCGAGCGACGCAGCTCGTCGCGTACAGTGACGCTTGCCTACGAAGGAGGTGAGGGAGGATTGAGATGCGCGGCCACGGGCTCACACGTGGAGGCAGGCGCCAGCACGCAGTGGGCAGAGGGGAGAGGGGGCTGGCATGGCTTACCTAGCCCCGATATCGGGCGCTGCGCCGCGCGCCGCAGCCTGTCTCCTCGGAGCTGAAGAGGGCAAGAGAGGGCCAATTTACGGTGATAAAAGGTCCTGTTTATGTTATTAAAAAAAGAGTCGCATCCGCGCGACAACTTGTTCACCGAGTCAACTTGTTCACCGCGACAACTTGTTCACCGCGAGTCAACATGTTCAGCTCTTGTCGTAAGCGTTGCTGTCTACTATCTACTAATAAAGAGGAGATTATACTGGTAGAGAGCCCGGGCCGCCTTACGGCTACTTGCAGAGAGGGCCGCACCACGGCGCCCCAATCTTGCAGCCACTTGTAGAGAGGGCCCAAACTTCTGGCAAGTTGGGCCAGCCACCCAAACTTGCAGAACAAGTTGTACAAGTATTGGCCTGGGCCTAGTCCATTCGTTGTAGTCTCCCGTGTCTACCTCGGACCTGAGAAGCTCTCATTCTTACTTACTCTCCCTCTCTCCCACTCTTGGTAGTGCACCAGAGGAGCCGGACCCCGCAAACCGAAGACAAAGGAACGAGGGGGGGAAAGGGAGGAGGCGCAGGGAGGGGGTACAAGGGCGGTGTCGTAGCAGTGACAGGGTAACCTAGATCCTAGATCTAGTAGGTGTGTAGCCCAGAATCTTCAGATGTTTTTTTTTCCAGTAAGGTACGATTAGACTTTGTACTTTGTGCGTCTTGGGTCTTAGTGCGGTTATGTTTGTCGTGGCTAGCGGCGCCCAGCGGCTAGCCATTACAAAGGTTATATTTATAATCCCTGCATGCCGAGCGGCGGCCAAACTAATTAATAGTCACTCATACTCTACGTCAATAGATTCTAACCTCTTCTTGCTAGCACTATTGACAACAACACTCACTTGCGAGCGTTTGCACTCATGACGCATGCTCTTGCCTTGTCGTTCCCCCCAGCGAACTCCTCTCCTTTCTTACCTTGACGTTCCCGCCAGCGAACTCCTCTCCTTTTGTTCGCCTTCATCTTGAGCATGTTCTCGCAACGACATAAAACATACTACTACTTTTGATTCTTGGCTCGCCAATTGCAACTAGCATGCCGATGGCACAAATCATCTGGGCCAATGGCGCGACCGGAAGTCACCTCGAAAGGAGATGAATCTGGCGTCATCTCAACTTTGCACATATGGCATTGGCATGAATATATGCGAGCCTCCAAGTGCAGTCCAACGCCAATAGCCAAAAAAGAGCCTTATGAGGGTCCTCATTGCAAGTGATTCAAGGCGTGGGAGATGCGGTAAGGCTTGCAAGAGGCCTGCACATCTCCATCTGTGAGGCGCGAGCAATTGTACCGCGCCGGGTGATGAAGACTAAGAGCGCATTATCGGCGCGCCTCCGCGACTCTCGGTGGGTGCATCATCATCTAATAGTGCACATGCTAGGGGTGGGTGCCTGGTTGAGGTCCAGCCGTCCTAACATATGAGAGCGCCAGCTGCCTGCCAGTTGCCGCAGCCATTTCACACCTTGCGTTAGCCTTATCGGCAAAAAGAGAGTCACGCATGTCGCCGCACGTGCACGTGCGCCCGAGAGGGATGAGGGCGGGCGGCAGTGACCTATGGGGCAACGAGCTCCTCGAGGGCATCCTTCTCGGTGGCCCACCTGAAAATGCTGGCTTCCAGGGAGCCGTCTGTATATTGTTCCTGCACAGCAGATGATGCGGGGAGGTGACGAGCCCGCACGAGTGAGCGCTCACGCGTGCGCGCATAATCAGGCGGAGCGCTCGATGGGCTGGCCACGCCGACAGCGCTGGCCCAGGCCGTGTGACACCTGCAGCTCGCCATCACGGAACCAGAGGGTGGTTGGGTAGCCGCTTGCGTCTGACTCGTCGCCCGAGACTCCAAACTCGGTGCACAACGGCGTGTACTTGATGCAGTCTACCTTGGCCACCTTCAGCTTGCCGCTGAAGCTGTACGAACCATCCTCGATCTTGGACCCGAACGAATCGAGCGCGTCGACCATCTCTTGGCATGCTTGGCACTGCGGGTCAATGAAGCTGACCAGCGCCGAGCCTCGGAAGCCGGGGCTGGTCTTGAGCTTGCGACCGTCGAAGGCCTTGGACGAGAGGAAGGGAGTCTTGCCCGCTCTGGCCCTTTTGGGTGCTCCGACGCCCTGGCCTGCCGGCACGAGCACAACCCAGACAAGCGAGATGACGACCGCGAGTGCCGAGAGCACAAACACGAGGTTTGTGGCGGGAGGGGGGGGACTTACGGGCTTGGCAGAAAGGTGGGCGGATGAGGAGGAAGTCTCCCCCTCCCCGTCATCGCTCGGCAGCGCCTCCTCCTCGCCTTCTACCTCCTCCTCACCCTGCTCACTCTCGATCTCTTCATCTTCTTTCGGCTCTCTCTCCCTCTTGTCCTTCTCCTCGCCGTGCTGGGCGGCGGAGGGCCTGGCGGGCGACTTGGAGCGACGGGACGGCTTGTCTTGCGAGAGGGGCCTGCTCGTGGAGCGCACGGGCGACTTGCTGGCGCGGACGGGAGGGTTTGAGGGGGACTTGGTGGAGGGCATTGGCAACAGGGGGGGGAGAGAGAGAGAGACAGGAAGAGAGAGAGAGAGAGATGGATGCGCCGTGGACTGGCCTGGCGGGTGGCCGTGAGGATTGAGAATAGAGGGGGAGAAAGGGATAATATATTGGAGGGGGTGGACGAGGAAAGAGAATGTTTGGGTGGGCGTTGTCCGCGCTATACTTTTCTTTGTGCTCTGTGTGTGTGTGGGGGGGGGGGGGGGGCGCTTCTTCTAAGGGGAGGAGGAAGTCAAAGAAGAGAGAGAGAGAGAGAGAAGAGAGAGTGCTGAGATCAAACGGGAAAGCCTGAGCGATCGAGGAGAGAGGAAAGAAGAGCAACAAAGAGAGAGAGATGGAGAAGGAGAGCAGACAGAGAGAGAAAAAGCAGGGGATAGAATAGGAGAAAGAGGAGAAGAGAGAGAAGGAGAGGAGAGGGAGAGGAGAGAGAGAGAGAAGAGAGAGAGCGCCATGATGACTAACCTTAGAACGTCGCGTGGCAGGTAGACGAGCCTGTCGCACCGGTTAGCAGTAAAGTAAAGTAGTGAGTTAGAATAGAGTAGAGTAAAGTAGAGACGGTCGCCCTTAGGCGTTCTGCCACCCGTCGTAGAACTTAGAGAGCGACCGGGAAGTCTCCCGGAGCCGCTCGCGCAGCGGAGTCTCGGCACCGCTCTCCCTCCCCCCTTCCTCTCCTCCACCTCTCCCCCTCCCTTTCGCTGGGATGGCTCTTCAACTGGCTCTGAGCGTCGGCCTGCTTGCTCTCTCGCCCCGCGCGCCGCTCCTCCGCCCGCCCCGCGCCGCAGCGAGGGCGGGGGACGGAGCGCAGGCTCTCGACGGAAGTCTCGCTCCTTCTCTCTCAGAGCTGTGGGGCAGCTACAACCAGGCGCTGGTGACGAGCCCGCTGGTGACCAAGGCAATCACTGCCGGTGTCATCATTGGCGCCGGCGACACCGCCGCCCAGCTCATTGAGAGCCGAGGCGCCCGCTTCGATGGCGCACGAGCACTGCGCTGGGCCGCATTTGGGCTACTGCTGCAGGGGCCGTGGAACCACTTTTTCTACCAGCTTCTTGACGGCTCACTACCGCCCACACCCTCGCCATTCACGCTCGTCACGCTCGAGAAGGTCGGAATTGACCAATTCATCCAGGCGCCTATCTTCACTATTATCATCCTCTTATTTTTTGCTGTGGTTGAGGGTAAGGGGATTGCGTATGCACGGGATCAGATCAAGAATGAGCTGGGAGGGATCCTGGTTAAGAACTGGTCGGTCTTCTTACCAGCGACTGTGATCAACATCAGCTTTTGTCCTCCCGAGCTCCGCGTCCTCTTCCTCAACTGTGTCTTCTTCGGATGGGTCATCTACCTGTCGCTCTTTCTCAACCAGAACACCGAGGTGGAAGGAGGGCGGTGACAAGGCGTCATCTCAGTGAACACTTGCTCGTGTACGTCGGCACGGAAATTCGATGTGATGAGTCCCCTTTTACACAAGCGTGCGGGGCATCTCACACAGGCTGGCTCGGCGACACGCCGACGGAGGAGGCCGGCCCATCGACTTGACGTGATGAGTCCCCTTCTACAAAAGCGTGCGGGGCATCTCTCATAGGCTAGCTCGGCGACACGCCGACGGAGGAGGCCGGCCCATCGACCATCTCTCCGTGGCCAATTCAAAGAATGCGTACGAAGAAACCTTTTCAATATCATGTTGAGATCCGATGGAGTCGTGCTGTGCGCCCAACTACCGTGGCTCCTTCCTCGGAATTGAGAGTCTGATTGCTCCGAACACCAAGAGGCATGAGCCGCACATCCATCTTAGGATCACCTCGCCCCAAGGCCATGGCATGCCACTGTGCTTTGGCGCTCCTTGGCGGAAGAGGCCACAAGAGCACGATGGGCAAATTGCGAAGCGTATGGTGAGGAATCTTCATCATTTAGAAGCAGTAGGACTGCCGTCTGTGGAAGTGGAACACGAAGCAGACGGAGGATGCTCATGTAGATGTGAGCAAAATCACCCTGCAGAAGAGAAACTTCTTAATTTTGATCTAGGCCGAAAGGGGGTTTCCGGTTTGCCCCCAGGCTCCCTGGCGTGGAGACTCGACGGAGAGCCGGAGAGGGCGCGTGTGTTGGTGTTTGTTGGGGTGCGCGTGCGCAGGGGCTTGGTGCATGCATTGTGCACTGGAGCGGGGGAGGTACATAGGTACATATCATCGAGGGGGGGGGAGTGCGCCCCCCCCTTACCACTATGGACTACGGACACCTCGCTCGCCACGGGCATGGCGGGTGACCCGGGGCTAAAAAATTGTTTGTTGTGTCCATTTAGCTTTAAAAATTGTAGTAGTACATGCTACATGCTATTAACACCGCACACGCGGCTGCAGCACGGGCCTAAGGGCCCACTACTACTTTCACGCAGCAAACCTTCTACACCCCCACTCCCCCGGCCCTTCTCCCCCCGCCGTCAGGCATCCGAGCGGGGATAGAATAAAAAAATTTCCAACTGGGAAGATGAAGATGCGCACCTGCACTGAGCCGCTGGCCGATGCTGCACGCCGACGCAAGTGAAGACGCAGGTGAAGATGTCCCTGCAGGCTCTGCAGAGACCCCGGCAGAGCCCGGGGGCGGGCGGGCGGGTCATCTGAGCGCCCCGGCTTGCATTCATGGTCATGTCTGGGGCCTAGGCTCCTTCAGACGGCGAAGGGGTAGCGTTGCGCACTCCCGGGGTTGCTGTGGAGTGCTGCAGCGACAAACTGCGAGGATGCCTAGGCCCTGGCCAAAATGTCCGGACAGTCAACAAGACATTTGGGGCTGTTTTGTCAAAAGGACATGTCCCGAAATGTCCCGGGACATTTGGGTGCCCCCTGGGGGGTGGCGCGCGCGAAAATGCGCGCGGGAACTGTTTTACCAGTAGAACGTCAATATCAGTACACAGGGCGGTCGGCGCTTTCAATCCATCCTTTTTTTTCCTTTGCACATGCTAATGTGGACCAAGGTTTTGTGATGAAGCTCGCAGCCTTGCCTCTCTTCTCTCACATTTCCTGTATCGTCGATCGTCTGATCGAAGAGCTAGCCTGGGACGTTGGAGGCGTAGGTCTCGTCGGCGCGACACAGCAGCAGATCGCAGGCCAAGAGGGGATTGACCGCAAGGGCGGTATCCTCAATGATCTCGTCGAGCAGGGCGGAGAACCTTGCGTTGCCCGTGTCAGGCCCGGAGGCGGCTGCCAGGAGGTTGGCAAAGATGCCCCGGGTGTCACAGCCGACGGACAGCGCTCTCTCGAGGTTCATGGAGAACTTGAGGCGGTAGCCACCCCATGCCGCGGCCGCGGTATCCGTCGAGTCGGACTTCAGCTCTTTGGGGAACTTGAACTTGAGGCCGCACAGTTGCTCAGTCATGCGGGCTTGCGGTAATTAGGGTTGTACTTGGACTTGGAACGGGATTCGAGCCACCTAGGGATGTAGGTGGCTGTGAAGAAGACGCGGCAGTGCCATTCTTGGCCGGACCGAGAGACAGGATTTTGGAGAACTTGGTGGATGTGCTCGAAGTGAGGCGAGTCTCGATAGAGCGAGGCGACTTGGAAAGCCTCATAGTCCAAGAGGTTCATCCACTCAGCGTTGATGATGTCACGCTCGCCCTCCGGGACGTACCCTGGGTCAGGTGGATGCTCTAGCCTTGGTGTCGACATCGGCGGCCTGGACATAAGGAACATCACCTAGGGTAGCCAAATCTCTTAGTAAGAACCACACCGGGAACCAATAAAGATCTCGCGTTATACAAACGAGAAAATCCGAGTCGAAACTCGATCAAGAGACGAACCACATTCTCCCGCCCCCTTCTCTCCAACTCCCGGCCGAAGCAGCGCGCGCGGCCTCCCTGGAACCAGCTCCTCCACTAGAGAGGGAACTGGGGAAGGGGAAGGGGGTTGCCAGGGGTTAAGGTTGGGTAGTAGGGAGGTGCACTAGCAAGCTGCCCCACGCCGCATACGTAGCGGGAATTTTTAAGAAGATTTTTTTTAATCATGCCTCGCCCACACTCACACCTTCCGCGCGCGACAACACGGCACAAAAGAACCGAACTAGTAGCAGTGTACGATGGATGAACATGATAGCTCGAACAAGGATAACAAGAAAGGAGAATGCGATTGCGTTGGAGCGCACCCGTGGGAAACTCTCACTTTCGTTTGTTTCCACGAGGCGCGGCACCCGCATGCCAATGCACGAGGGGTATGGCTTGCACACGACATGCACGTACCCAATTGGGCACCATAGACTGCTCTCAATCGATCTGGCTGCAAGCAAAATCTGGAAAAAGGTGTACCGACGTTGCACTTATCTGCAATATCTTTTCAGCCGACTCGTACGGTACGCCGTTGGATTCCTCGACTTTCCGTCGGGTGCAGTGACTTCCCGTCGGGTGCAATCAATCTCCACGCCTAGATCCAGTGTGACACGCAGCCGATCGACAGTACAACAAAAATTTGGGCGATACGCGTCCGTGGAAGGCGGCGGCACGTAGCTGGTAAGCTAACGCGACGCATACCTTGGAACGGGACGTTGCACACGGCGGGGTCGACGTCGCCCGACTTACTGCCAGTCGGGAACAATCACCCATGACACACTATCGGTGGCACCTCGCAGCGGCCTTATCGGTGGTCGCCAAAGCGATAGCACCTTTTAGTGGCAAACGAGAGCCCAACGTAGGAGGCGAAGGCCCGAGCGGTATGGATTGGGAGAGGGGGCGGGGGGGGGGAGGAGCAACTTTACATTTTGCAATGCACGTCCATGCTGGCACACGGCGCTCAGCCGATGGCGTTCATCGCCTCCCACAATGCCGAGGTGTAGAAGCCGTGCCCCGGGTCACGCTTGGCTTTACGAGCCTCAAGGGCAGCCTCGCGGAGCGCAGAGATTGTGAGCGCATTGGCCTCGAAGAAGCCCGGTTCGTGATATGGGATACCGTGCTTGGCACACACGGCACGGACGAGCTCGCGCGCTTTGCGCAGGTTGTGCCGAGGCAACCGCGGGTAAAGGTGATGCTCGATCTGTGAAAGTAGACCAAAGCTTGTGGCATTAGAGAATTGGCGTGGGACGTGAGCGCAGCGGCGCATGGAGGGCCCCCGAGGCGACGCGGGCTGAGGATGTGGTCCACATGCGCACCTGAAACTGGAGCCCGATGTGAAGCCAGTCGAGGCACTCGGGTGTGGCGACATTCATGGTAGTCTTGAGTTGTGTGATGTACCACTCGTCCGTCTCGTCATTGTAGCCGTGCCCATGATACGTTTCCATGGCCCAGTGCGAGACGGTGATCTGCACGTGCAGCAGCGCCGTGACGGCGTGCGAGATAAGGATCCAGCCGACCGTCTCTGCCCAAGTAGGCATGGAGAGCGCCACCGCAGCAACCCATGTCGCGTAGACGACGAGCGCGGCGGCCTCTATCCGCCGGTAGTGCACTTCGCGTCCCGAGGAGGAAAGGAGCAACGTCCACGACTGCACATAGAGGTTGAACCGGGCGAACATCATGACCGGGTAGAAGAGGAGGTGCTGGTCGGGGTGGGTGGAAGTGGGGGAGGGGATGAGAGAGCAGGTGGGACGGGCAAGGGCGGGCGCTGAGGCACGCGCGGTGCGGGGCGCCAAACCTGGTGGGCAACGAGGAATCGCTCGACCGCGCCGAAGTTGAAGACCTTGTTGTGGTACGAGGACAGGTACGGGTGGTCAAAGATCTTGGCGGCGACGGCAAAAACGGGCAAGTGCTGGATATCGGGGTCGTTTTCAACCGAATTGCACACGACGTGGTGCGTGTTGTGCGAGCGCTTCCACCAGCCTGGGTAACAGATCACGTGGGCGGGCGCTGAGTGGCGTCAAAGGCGAACTCAAGAGGATTGGAATTGGCCCAGCGGTGGCGGCGGTCGCGGCGCGTACCCGTCGAGATGCCCATGAGCGCGTTGCCAATCGTGGATCCGACACACATATCAGTGTAAAACATGTGCGACACGCCAGAGTGGCCGAGGTCGTGCCCGAGGCCGGCGAGCTGCTGCCAGAAGATGCCCATCACTGTGGCGCCGAGCATGTGCGCAGCGGGAGAAGCACAGGCCAGCGAGAGGTAGAGTGCCGACGTGAAGAGGGCGAAGTACCAGGTTCCCATCTTGGCGTAGTAGCGCATGTCAGTCTGAACGAGCAGCACGCATATGGGGCGACGTGGGCGAGAGCGTGCATGAGAAGTAAAGTGGATGTGGGGGGAGAGGTTTCGGGGTCCGCGCACAGGCGAGGCGGGTCACCTTGAAGAGGCCGCGGCGGAGGAGCTCTTGCCGAACAGCGCGGAAGTCTTTGACGTGCTCAGGCACGGTGAGATCGGTCACCTTTCCAACCAGGAAGGCAGGAAGCAGTGTGCGGTAGACCTTGGCGCCGTGGTAGTTGGCGAAGACGTCTGTGCAGTCCTTGCCTGCCATGTTGACCAGCGGCAGCCACCCTCCAGGGTGCCGGTCGACATACCGCGTCACATCGTACACGAGCCCGTCGACGATGATCCAAAGGTCGTCGCGGGTATTATGCTTGGCCACGTCGCCCATCCTGAAAAGCTTGATATTGCTGGTGCCGTTCGCCTGAAGCAGCGTCGGTGGCGGCAGGGACAGGTGCTTAGAGGCGCGGAGAAGGGAAGCAGTGCACGATGCTGTCGTCTTGGCGCCCTGCCCGCAAACCCACTCTCCCTCCTCCCAATCTTCTATCCCTCCGCACTCGGCCCGCTCATCGTCCGTAGCTCGCTCTTCCCTAGCCTTCCTCCTCCCCCCCTCACGCCCCTCTCCCTCCCAGTCTCCCGTGTTGTCCCTCTCCCTCCCCACCCGGATCCCTCCCTCCTTGCCTCGCCAACTGGACTCACCGCCTTCCCGAGCTTTCCGGGATACATTGGCACGAACTTCGAGTCTCCGTCATCTTCCCTCCACACAAGCACGTCTTCTGCGCGCTCCTTCCCCGTCGTATCGCGCTGGGCGGCCTTCTGGGCCTCCTCCTCCTCTTCATCCGCTGAAGGTCCGAGCAGCCTTTGGGCGAGGAGGGCTGTGCTCGCTGCTGCGACGGCCCATTGGACCGAGCGCGTGCGAGAGGAGTCGGTTGGCTCGCCCTGGACCTTGGCTAGCGCCGTGGATGCCAGGGTGAGGAGGAGGAGGAGGAGGAGGAGGGAGGAGGGGGAGAGGGGGAGAGGGAGCATGGGGGAAAGAGGGAGAGGGGAGAAGGGCTGGGATGGGGTGGGGAGGAGAGGAGTAAAGGAGGCTGAAGAGAGGAAAGAGGAGAGGGGGGAAGATCGCGAGAGAGAGGAGGGGAGAGGGGAGGAGAGAAAGGGGGGGAACGAGTGGGGGGCGCGAGAGAGGAGAGTGACGACGAGAGAGTGAGAGCGAGCGCGTAGGGAACCTCACGTTTTATTTTTTGAAAGGCGTCAAATATTACCTAAAGCCATTGAACGTTGGGGTATCTTCTGAGGCGCAGGGGTGCAAACACGCCACATACGTTTTCGCGGTGAATTGGTAAAAGAAGCGCCAGGAATCCGCGGGGGCAGGGGGAGAGTCAGGGGGCCGCTTTGCGCCAACAGCCGAGGAGGGGGGCAGAGAGAGAGAGAGAGAGAGAGAGAGAGAGAGAGAGAGAGAGGAGGGGGAAGGAAGGAGGAATGAGGCAGCGAGCGGAACCCCCGGGGGGTAATAAAGTACTCACCCTCTTATAAGAAAGGGAGAAGAGGCCGACGACGGTAGGATGGGCTCGCCGCGGCGCACCGGGGAGTCCCGTGTTTGAGAAATCTCTTCTTTCGTCGGCATTACAAGAAGAAATGAGCCGGGGGAGCTGGCACGGATTCTGTCGCAAGTCGACCTCCTCTCTCTCTGTCTTTCCCTCTCAGCACATCGTTGACTTCTGATTCAAGCAAGGAGGAGGAAGAAGAGAGAGATCGAAAGGAGGAGGAGGAGGATAGATATGGTGCCCTACCGGTGCCGCCCTCTAGATACGCCTTCTTCCCCGGTCTTCTTTCCCAATCTCTCCCCCTTCCCACTCAAGTCTCTCTCTCTCTCTCTCTCTCTCTCTCTCCCTCTCTCCCTCTCTCCCTCTCTCTCTTCTCTCTCTCTCTCTCTCTCTCATTCGTCGTCCCGGACGCGATCGCCGTCTCTCTCCCACAAACTCTCTCCTCTCGCTGGCGCGCCCGGCAACGCGTCCCTCTCGGTAATATCTCTCTCTCAGACTGTTCACATTATTTACGACGGAGCTCGTCTTGCACCCCTCCCCCCTCTCTGTCGTCCATCGATTCACATAATAAATGAGGTCAAGAATCATCTCAAACGCTTCTGTCACCCGCGCCCGCGAGGTCGCCAGCAAGAATCGAGGGATGATAGGAGACTATGAAAGAGACGTTACCCTCTCTCTTCTTTACGTTTGGGGTGGGCGGGAAGGGGCCCGAGCCTCCCTTGCCGCTGGCACCCTCCTTGGTCTCGATGGCTACTACGTTTAAAAGGAGCATGTGAGAGAGGGGGGGGGGGGGGGTGCCGCCGACGTGACCAAAAGCCGCCGAGAGAGACTCTGAGAGGGGGGCGATCTTCTCGCCCTCGGCAGCGGCCCACGGAGAGAGAGAGAGAGAGAGAGAGAGAGAGAGAGAGAGAGAGAGAGAGAGAGAGAGAGAGAGAGAGAGAGAGAGAGAGAGAGGGGGGGGGGGGGGGGGGGGGGGGGGGAAGAGAGGAGGACGACTTCTCATGTAATCGGACCTCCTCGCGGCAGGCGCTTGCTTGTCTACTTTTAGGAGAGACCGCGAAGGAAGAGGAGAGAGAGAGAGAGCAGCAGCAACAAGCCGAAAGAGAAGTTTGAGGGGGTGCAAGAAGAGAGAGAGCGAGGGATCCCCTCTCCCCTCCTCTCTCTCGCGTTCTTCCCCCCTCTCCTCTTTCCTCTCTTCAGCCTCCTTCACTCATCTCCTCCCGACCCCATCCGCCACCTCCACACACTCGAAACAGCACCAAGGAGGTACGCCGACGGCGAGATGTCTCCGAGATGCACGGAGATGGCCAATCCGCGAGCGTTGCGGAGTTGCAGAGCGCACGCCGTCGGTGTCACGTCTCTCGCAGGGGGACGCGGCGAAGGCGAGGTCGCGTCCCGTCGAAAGTGGACCATCGAGTTCAGTTTCATTTCATTTGCATCGCGGTAGTTTATGTATTACAGGGATGTGGGTCATCATTGAACCTAATTTTAGTCTTTAACAAATCTTTGTGGGTCGCGGCGCGACAGAGGGACAGGACTAGCGCTCACTCAAGTCTGTCGCATCCGCGATCGACTTCTGACCTTGCGTCTTTGTGCTCAATCGATCTTGTTTGCCGCGGAGTTTTACTCGTAACTTGTAGGACTCTTCACTCGTAACTCGCCCCTCGCTCCTTGCCGTCGCGCCCTTTGTGGCCTGTCTCGCTCCTGTTTCACTCCTTCGCACCTTGGGCCTTGCTCTGCCTTTGGTCCCTCCTTCCTGTCGTTCCCCCGCGCTCGCTCTCGCCCTCGTCGTAGGTGTTCGTCGCTGCGGATTTTTCCCCCGCGCGAAGCCTACCCTCTCGCCCCTTTTGGTTTACGCACATAGATTCCCTCCTTTACTTTCTACTTACTCGTTCGCGGTAACCGCCGTTCGCCATCGGCTCTTCCGTCGCATCGTCGCTCTCTTGTCGGCTTTCTCTTCCTTGTTTCCTTCCTTCTGTGTCTTCCCCGCCCTATAGTGGTGGAAGATACGTTAGTGGAACTCGCGTTCCGTCAAAAGAGGGCCAGGTTATTTGTTTTCTTTTTGGTCATTATCATTACAATTACAAAGCTCAATATTATTATGGCAAAGCTAATCACGCCCCCCCCCCCACTCCCAAACACCCCCAGCTACGCGGACTGAGTTTTCATCTTCTTCGTCTTTTTCTCACATCCCTCTTCACTGTCCTTCTGCTGGCAGGCGACGATATCGCTTGGCAGATCTTGGGTGGCGAGATCCGTGATACGTGCGAGGACGGCCTTCTTGTCCTGCATGTAGAGTTTGCCAGCTGCTCGGCGCACTTGCACCATGGGATCCGCTTCAGCGTACGCGACCGCCGTGATGTATTCCATGCAGAGGTACGCGACGGCGGCCTGCTCTCCAATGTAGCTGGTCTTGGGGATTTTGTCGTACTCGTCGGAGTAGTCGCCGACGAGCATGAGGACGCATAGGGAAAAAATTGGCATGCGCACGCACGGCGCCCCCGCGGGGGGGCCGATGCACATCGCGCCGTGCGCACGCACGGCGTGCACAATGTGATTGCAAGTCATCACACGTGCTGCGCAAAGAAACATCTCTTATATGGCTACTTTACGTAAATCGTGGGCATTAGGGGAGGGAAAGGGTTGGCATGCGCACGCACGGCGCCCCCGCGGGGGGGCCGATGCACATCGCGCCGTGCCCATAATTACAAGTAATCACAGGTGCCATGGGCAAATATCGAAAAGCGCCGACACGGCGCCCCCCGGGGGGGGGGGGACACGCGCCGCGGGAAAGCAGGGAAAATAAGTTGTTACGCTAGTATACATTTAATTTTAGAATAACGCTCTGTATACAACTGTGGACATTCGATCGCTCAATTCGACTCATGTCCCACAATTGACGGAACGACAGACACCTGTGGAGGAATGTTGGGTGAAAGTCGAGTGTGCGTGTCTCGGATTGTTGTCGGACTAGTCGGATTGGTACCCTGTTGGCCTCTGTCACCCTCGTCCCTCGCCCCAGTCGCTCCTCGCCCCCTCGTTCTCGCTCTCGCTCTCGCTCCGTCGTAACAAGCAATCTTACAACACCAACCAAATCCACTCACTCACCCACGTTCCCACGTTACAAATCCGGATACATCCTGCTGTGCTGCCATATGAAGCGCTGTCTTTTGTACGCAATTAACAACAGTACCAGAGGCATTGTTAGCCAACAAGCGTAGGACGGATTCAAAATCGGCGCGCCATGTCGCATGATGGGGGGGGCGGGGTACGGAAGGGGGGGGTCCTGAATTTGTTTATATCCTATTCACGGGGCATTTGTAAAAAAAACAACCAAACCTGAGGTTGCAGCCTCTTGTCCGCTATATCCGCTCCGTCCTCGCGCTCGCCCTCGCCACTGCGCCCGCCATCCATCTTCCAACCATGGAAGATGGTCAGCCCGTCCAACCCGCCAATGCCCAAAAGGCCGTGCCTTCCGCCGCCTACCTTCCGCCCCATCCGGTTCCCCCTGTCCCATCCGTAACCTCCTGTCCGTCAAAGACAGGACTCTCTGCCGTTGCAAGCGCAAGCACCCTTCCCCCTTATGCCACTTAGCTCTTCACTAGCGTTCTACCTACGCTAGCCGGAGCGCGGAGCGCGGAGCGCCCTTCCCTCTACACTCAAAGAACCCGCCACGCCGCCACGCCATGAGCCATGATCCAGGATGTAGGACGTCGCATCCGCACCCGCGATCGATCTTTTTTGTTTTAGGAGGCTCGTCTACGTCTACGTTTTATGGCCCCCCCTTGTAGGCTAGGCACCGTTGGAGAATATCGCTCCCATCTACATTCTACATTGTACATTCCGCCTTCCAGGAAGCCTTCCACACCTTCTTCGCCCTCGCCTCTCCTTTGTATAAATATGTCGAACACGCGATGACTACAGGCTCGTAGGCAGAGGGCCGTTCGATCGAGCCGGCAACTGACGCGGTCGTAGAAGGATCGTTGTTTGTTGCTTGCGGGAAGATGTCCGAAAGGTCATAGTAAGAGTCGGGTCTGACAGTGTCTGCCATCGAGCGCTACGAGCGATGAGGTAGACTGAAGGTCGGAGGATTGCGACGCGTGGCGTTGGAGAATAGAGACGAGGCTAGCTAGCCCGGATGGGACAACAGGTACAAGGTCAACAGGTTTCGGGGGCCTCTTCCTATTAAGAGGACATGTTAACAGGTCGCAATAGGTCCGTAACAGGTCAAAATAAAACTCATTTTACTAATATTATAGCAGATGTATCAGTATGTGATTTATAATATGAATATGATTGGTGATTGGCTTCTGACTTCTGAGCATAGTTACTAGGGAGAGGAAGGGATCTGAGATGATTTGGGCGTGGCTACGATAGCGGTACCTATAGTATAGGCCTATAGCCACGCGCGAGGCGAGAATATTGAAAGGTTTTTTTTTACCTATTACCTATTAACAGGTAACAGGTCAGGTAGGCCTCTTGACCTCTTAATAGAACCTATTAGAAGCCTATTGTCCCATCTGGGCTAGCTAGCGAGCTAGTGGAAGAGAGTGAGGATGAGAATGAGAGCTTCTTAGGTCCGAGGTAGACACGGGAGACTACAACGCATGGACTCAAAAAGTTTGAGGACACAGAGCCACACAAACTAAACCAAACAGGGCGAAAACTAACCACACCTGGACGGACGGCCAGGCGTCGGCACCAGGGCAATATAGCAACGCGCAGACATGCGACAGAGGGGTCGGCACAACGAGGGCAGACCTCGCTGGGGAGCTACGACCGATGGACGAGAGAAGACAGAAGACAGTCATGGAACATTTGATGACATCGAGAGAAAGTAAGAGAAGAGGCGGTATACCAATCGACGAGGCCTTGAGGCTTAAAATAACCCAAAGGTTATAAGTGAAGTCTGTCATCGTATGAAATACGACACTATAGGTACCGCCTATAGGTACGACACACACACACACACACACACACACACACACACACACACACACACACACACACACACACACACACACACACACACACACACACTACACACACACACACACACACACACACACACACACACACACACACACACACACACACACACACACACACACACACACACACACACACACACACACACAGAGAGAGAGAGAGAGAGAGAGAGAGAGAGAGAGAGAGAGAGAGGAGAGAGAGAGAGAGAGAGAGAGAGAGAGAGAGAGAGAGAGAGAGAGAGAGAGAGAGAGAGAGAGAGAGAGAGAGAGAGAGAGAGAGAGAGAGAGAGAGAGAGAGAGAGAGAGAGAGAGAGAGAGCGATTTGTTCTCTTTCCATGCCGCTCGTCGGGACGACTCGAATTTAGAATTTAGTCGGGGAGTCGTCTCAATGGTGGACCATCTATGGCAAGCATGTTCCGTTGCTTGCTTCTTTGGCGCGCAAGCGCGCAACATGTCCTTTCACAACCAGCAGCTGCGTCTGCTGCTGAACGCAATTGGTCAGTGTACGGACAGATTCACACTCAACATCGGTCGAGTATGAGTATGAGCCATCATGTCGCGGACAAGCTTGTCTATTGTCACGAAACTATGCATGTGCAGATGCGCGTGCAAAGCGCTCAGCATGGTCTCCCGATGTTGCAAAGTGGGACAGCGACGACGACAGTGACGGCGAAGACGATTGGCTTGCTGATGAGTCTGTTACTCCAAGTGAGGAGATGGTCCGTCAGCTACTTGTCTAACGTCTAACTAAGTACTAAGTAAGGATATTGATTGTTGATTGATTGGGAAGAGCAAGTGACAAGTGAGCCATGAATATTATTAATTGATACGTGCGCGCACACACGCACACATGCACCCACCACCGCGCACGGCGCTGTCACGAGTGGGCGCACCCCCGTACCCCGTACAAACACGGTACCTAAAACGGAGGGGATTTGAAACACGGTAAAAACGGGCTGTTTTTGGCCTCCGTAGAAACACGGCAAACACGGGTTTCCCACCTCCACCTCCACCTAGGGGCAGCGGGCAGCGGCCTACTTTATTGGCAACTTGCTTCAACTTGCTTCCACTTGCGACGTTTCTTACCCAACTTGCGCATGCCCGGATTTCTTACCTAACTTGCGAATAAACTTGCCGGCAAGTCTGGTCAAGCCCAACCTTTCCCCCCCGCCGCATCAGGCATCAGGCGACTCCATGTAACATGTGAAGTGAGAAGTGAGCCCCCGTGAATGGACGATGACAAAAAAATGTGACTGAAAAACAAAACTCGTCCCCCCCCTCCTCCCTTCCCCCTCCCCGGCGGGCCCCTCTCTCCTCCACGGGAGAGAGAGTTGCCACTCTCTTCTCTCTCTTCTCCCGCTTCTCTCTCTCTTCTCTCTCTTCTCTGCCTCTTCTCCCTCTTCTCCCTCTTCTCCCTCTTCTCCCTCTTCTCCCTCTTCTCCCTCTTCTCCCTCTTCTCCCTCTTCTCTCTCTTCTCTCTCTTCTCTCTCTTCTCCCTCTTCTCTCTCTTCTCCCGCTTCTCCCTCTTCTCTCTCTTCTCTCTCTTCTCTCTCTTCTCCCTCTTCTCTCTCTTCTCCCTCTTCTCTCTCTTCTCTCTCTTCTCGCTCTTCTCTCTCTTCTCTCTTCTCTCCCCCTCCTCCTCCGTCTGTGGTGCCTCTCCCTCCCTCCTCGTCGGCCCACACTATTGATTCTGGTGGGGTGGCCTCTCTTTCTTCTTCCTCCCCCCCTCTTTCTCTCTCCCCTTCACTCTTCCTACCTACCCCCTCGTCGCCTTCTTCTCTCTTGGTCCCCTACCGCTCTCCCTCTCCCCTCCCCTTCTTCTCGCTCTCCGTCTCCCCACTCTTCTTCCCCTTCTTCTTCTCTCACCTCTCTCTCACCTCTCACCTCTCTCTCTCTCTCTCTCTCTCTCTCTCTCTCTCTCTCCCCCCCCCCCCCCCCCCCTCGCCCCCCCGCTCTCCCCCCCCCACTCTCCTCTCTCGCTCTCCCTCCCTCCCTCTCGAGCGCCTCCACCGACCCTCCCCTCTCTCCCTTCACGCCGGGGCCCACTCATGTCCAAGCGCCCTTCCGGCGCTCTCAACGCCCAGCGTAAGAAGCTCCTCAAAGAGCGCTTCAGCTATCAGCTGGTGCGTGTCACAGAGGAGTTTGACGTGGAGGAGCTCTCTCCTGCGGCGCTGGGCATGTTCGAGAAGCGCTTCCCTGCAATCGCTGCGCGCTGGATCGACGGGGGCAATGCACCTATCTCGTGGCAGACCCAGTGTGCGCAGGTCCTCAAGAGTTTGATGAGCGGCAAGGCGGCGGCGCCCTTCCTTGCACCCGTGGACCCTGTTCAGCTCAATCTGCCAGACTACTTCCAGGTGATCAAGCAGCCGATGGACCTAGGTGCGCTCAAGCTACACGCGTGTCGAGCGACCGACCATTCTGCCGCCCGACGCCCACGCGCCCGCTCGCTGCGCCTCCTGCCGCCGTTCGAGCCGCATGCTGGCCTCTCCTAGGGACTGTGAGTCGGCAGCTCAATAACGGCCTCTATCACAGCGCCGACGAGTTCCGCCGCGACGTGCACCTGACCTTCGACAATGCGATGAAATTCAACCCACCGGGCAACCTGGTCCACGAGGACGCGCGCAAGCTCAAGAGCACATTCGACCGCAAGTTTGCGGCCATACAGGTGCTGCAGAGCAAGCCGGCTGCAGATGAGTGGCCAGACGAGGCTCCCAGTGTGCCGCGGGAGGCGCCTAAGGTGGAGGCCGCGCCGGCGGCTGAGCCAGCCGATGAGATGGGCGAGGAGGCGAGCGAGGTTCACGAGAATAGCGAGATCTCGGTCGCCACCGATCCCGAAGCTGCGGCCATGCAGAGTGAGATGGAGGCTTTTGCGATGGACATTGAGCCTGAGGAGACACTTAAGCCAGTGCTGTCCGACGACGATTCGGGTGAGCTCTGCCCGCGGCCCGCACAGCTTGGAAGGAGGCGGACCCCAATGCAGATATCAGCCATGATCTCCTATTGGCACATTCCCGCGTCGCGAGCGCGGACTCCGCACGCCACCGCTGCTGTCATGACGCGATGACGCGGCGGCGCTGGTCTCCTAGGCCTAACCCCTCACCAAGGCTCTCGCTCTGTCTCATTTGCAGACATTGATAGTGACAAGGACGAGGACACGGTAGCCGCACCGGCAGCAGCAGAATCGGAGATTGGGGCCGTGTCTCCGGGCGCCCAGCAGTGTGGCCGCGCGGAGGGGACGGCGCCGGAGACAGACGGCGACGGCGGGAGGGCGGTTGATGGCGCCCAAGGTGTGAGCGCCGCAGTAAACGGCCGGGCCACGCCGCCGGAAGCGGTAGAAGCGGCTGACAAGCATCCGTCCTCTGGAGGAAAGCAGCCATCCAATGGTGGCAAGCGACCAGCGGTCGGTGGCAAGCAGCCGGCGGTCGGCGGCAAGCAGCCGGCGGTCGGCGGCAAGCAGCCAGCCTCTGGAGGGAAGGGGGCGCCGTCTGCGGACGACGAGGACGATTGCTCAATCGCGGGGGATTCTGAGATCGCAGACTCCGAAATGGATGCTTCGGAGAACGCGTCAGAGGCGGGCGACGGCGATCAGGTCATCCGCCCTGCAAGCCCCTAGCGTGCCCGCCTCCGCGCGGTATTGGCTGCTATCTCGACGTGTTCTGCTCACTGCGGCCCTGCCATCTCGCCCGTAGGTATCCGAGAGCGAGTTGTTTGACGATGACGACGATGAGGCGGACTATGCAGATGGGGATGACGCAGACGGGGACGATATAGCCAGTGAGCTACAGAGCGAGATGGAAGACGGGGCAGAGAGTACGATGGGTGACGATGCCGAAGCCGGCAGCACGGCAGGTGACGAGTTCGAGGAGGCGGCCTCATACCCAGGCAGCGAGGAAGGCGGGTCGGAGGCGGGGAATGAGGACGACATGTTTGAGGATGCGAGCTAAGGGCATTATCACACAGGCGAAGGTGAAAGGGGCGATGGTCTCGGTTGGTCGGCGGATGTCAACAGGCGGCCTTCCACTAATGTGAGTGGGAAATGCGGGCGAGTGCTGTTTGCGGATGCTGATAGTGACGAGAACCACAGGAGGCACTCGAGCGTTTTGTTTAACCCTCTTGGCCGGCACGGTCGTTCAGGCTTGAGTTTTCTCCGCGCAGCAAGGTCGAGGAGGCGGGCACAGTGCAGGTGGTGTTGTTGGGCCTGTTTCAGCAGCATTTGGGCAGCCTCATCATGAATGATCACAAACTCAAACTTGAATCCGGTACCCTCTATCCTCTATCTAGTTTCTAGTTTCGTGCCAGATTCGTTGCGTACGTGCAGCAGGTACAGTATACTGCGCGCGGCGAGTACCAACGCGACAACGACAAGATACGTGTGCAGTAATAAGATGGGGGCGAGAAGGGCATGGCGGGGGGACGCGGAAAGGAGAATGAGAGCGAAGGGCAAGAGTGCTTTCGACGGTTTCCCAGTAGTGGGTAGTAGACTAGTAGCAAATTCAACTAAGTTCTAAGTTTATACTTGGTTCGCCCATGGGGGGGCACGAGCCCCCCTCTCTCTCCACTCCCACTCCTCCCCTGCCGTGGGGGAGGAACCACCCATCCTCCTGGCATGCCTGATGGCTTGCCAGGAGGCCACTACCCTGCTGACCCACTCTCTCCCTGACAGGCTCGCCTGATTCGCGCGTCCTGGCCCCTCGTGGCCAGCCCATCGCTCCAACCCCCCCTCCCCCCCTGTTCGACAGGCAGACAGGTGCAGAGTGGGGGCCTCTGAGGCCCGGGAGCGCCAGCGAGGGAGAGGCAGGGGAGACCAGGGCCCAGCCCCAGCCTGCCTCTGCCCCCTGAGCTGGCCTACAGGAGCCTCCAGGGGGCGCCAGAGGCAGCTGCAGGCCTGTCGCAGGCGCGCCATCGCGCGTGCCTGCAGGAGAGGGGAGAGAGAGCGCGGAGAAGGGGGTGGGCGGAGCGAGGGCTCCGCTCACCGGAAAATATGCAAGTCCCGCACCTGTTTACAGGAGAAGTCGGGACTGAGGACGCCGCCAGCCCGGTAGGCATAGGAGGAAGAGGGGAACGGATCACCGGGGGGGGGCGCGGGCCACCGACCATATCTAAGCCCTTTTCCCCTATCCCCCGAGTAGTGCACGGGGCTGACTATTGCATCCCATGTTTCCAAGAATTTATCCCTTGGAATATATTCTCCCTGAAAGTGTATATACGTGTCGTTGTTCCTGAGGTATTGCGCGCATTCTGCGCTGCTAAAGGGCGCGCTCGCTGCGTGGTCTTTGAAAAAAAAAATCTTCTTAAAAGTCCCCGCTACGCGTGCGGCGTGAGGCAGTGTGCTGGTGTACCTCCCTACTACCCAACCTTAACCCCTAACAACCCCCTCCCCCTTTCCCAGTTCCCTCTCTATTCTCTATCGGAGAAGCTGGTTCCGGGGAGGCCGCGCGCGCTGCTTCGGCCGGGAGTTGGAGAGAAGGGGGCGGGAGACTGTGGTTCGTCCTTTATGCTGGTGTTGCTTCGGGTTCTGTGCCTGAGTCTGGCTGTGCTGGTCTGCAGGGAACAGGACTTTGCTTGCTCCCTGCTTCTGTGGCTGCCTGGGAGGCGAGGATGGCGGGGCCATCTCGACGTCGTTGTCGGGCGGTGCTGCGGCCTGCGAGCGCTTCGGCTCCGGCGGCTTGGGGCGGCCCCGTTGGGGCGTCGTGGCGGCGGGGGGCTGGGAGAGGGGAGCGGTCGGCGCGCGCTCCATCGCTAAAACTATAACAATAGTTTTTGACGCTGCGTGGTCTTTGAATACGTTATGTATGGTGTTGCACTCAAGTTTGTTCCATAGCTTCGCCCACGTGGGGCTTATTTTAGGACCCGGGTGCGATAAGCTACCCCACACGGGTTGTGAGAGTGCTCCTTCTCTACTTACTTTTAGTGATGTGAGTTTTAGTTCGCGGATGTTGCTTAACGCTTGCTTCCAGAACGCGGGGAGTTTACTTGTGCCCACTATTCCATCTGTAAGTTTGTTCGTGGGAACTGTCGAGAGGACCGCTGCCCTTCCCAGGTTTGTGCGGCAGAACCACGCGTCAAGCACTTGTTTCCATTGCGCTTGGCGTGCGTCTAGATAGTTCAGGATCCATTTGGCCTGTAGTGCTTTGACGTGGTTGCCCCAGTCTAGCAGTCCCAGCCCTAGGTGCGCGCGCTCCATGACCCTATCGTTTTAACGATAGTTGTCGCTATGAAGTTTACTATGTTAGTTCTGCCGAAGATGGTCATATGGCGCGCTACCGATGTTAGTCGTGCCGCCTTACTTAGCGTCCACTTTGTCCGCGAGTTGTTTCCAAAAGGGCTTTAGGGCTTCCGGGGTTCCTAGTGGAACGCCTAGTATTGTCAGGTATTGGTCGTTGGCTATCCAGTTATATTTTCGCATATCCCACGGCGGTTTGTGGCGCATTTGCGAGCCCATTCGTATGCCTTGGAATTTGGTCTCGTTCGTCTTGCCCCCCGTTGCTCTTTCGTGCGCTCGTACCCATGTTAGTGCGCGTTTCAGGCTCTTATAGTCTCTTGCGATAAGTGCCGTGTCGTCCGCGAACTGGCTTATCCTCACCTTGACGTCAACGTTATGCACCTTGATCGTGGTTTGCTCGCCGTAACGAGCTTTGAATTGTTGCATGCAGTCTTCATTCACCGCGATGTGCCATGGCCCTTTCGAGGATCGGGCCCAGAAGTCGGGCTCAGGGTCAACACCCTCGAGCTCAAGAAGAAGCTCGACAACGGCGGCGTAGACCGTCGTGTCGAGTAGAGTGAGGTCGCCCTCCTGGTGGAACGACATGTCGTACGTGGCATCAGTGTCCATGTTGGAGTCTTCTTCTTCAGAGTCTAGCTCCTCAGGGGCAGGGATGGGCTGATCGGTGGTGAGTATCGCGAGGCCTAGAGGTTGGGAGGCAGAGTGTCGCGCAGTTCTTGAGGTCAGGGCTTGCCATCGGCTCCCCGCCTGCCAGTCCTCTCTGTCTTGCCAGGGGTGTGTGTTGTGCGGTTTGTCAATGCTTGCAACCAGTATGTTGTGCCCATAAGGGCCACCCGGTCTCGAGTCGCGCCGCCGTGGCAGCGCGACCGTCACCAGGGTGAGAGGGGCCTTTGCCATAAGGCATGCCCATGGAGAATGAGGAGGTGTGGTCGTGGTGGTGGTGTGGTGGGGTCCACAGACTGCCACCCCCCATGTGGGGGGCCAGCATGGCTGTCTTGGCAAGTGTGGCCGAGGCCACGGGCCGCGGGGTGCGACCGGGGTCGCACACACCTGCTCGGCCTCTGACGGCGGACGCGGTCGCTTCGACTGCGACAGGTCCATGGGGGCTGGGGGGCCGCCCTCGGCGGGGGGCCCGAAGGAGAGGAGAGGCGCGCCGGCGCGCTCCATCGCGTCTAACTATAGAGTTAGTTGAATCTTTCACGATGAACATACACTGAGCGTGATTTGACTCCTCTTGCGTACTGCTTCTCGTCCTCCGCGTGCTTGTGGCCCACTCCCCAAACCATGACATCATCGATCGTTTGAAGAGTCAAGTGAATGCCGTTCCGCGGGCTTCATCCGGCTTCCAACGCTCACGCAGATTATGCGCCGCGAGCTTGGGCTCTCGAAGACGGGTGAAGACTCCCTTGTGGTTCAAACCCATGGCGCGCAAGTGCATCTGCGGTGCCCGGAAGTCGCATAGATTCCACACATGAACTCCAAAGAGCCATGGATGCTTGCCCGCCAAAGACGCATACTGAACCATCAGGCTTGCCTGCCATTCTTCCGACCATAGGCCGGCGCTCATGAGGTGGCAGCCAGGCAATGTGTCGGCGCCGCATTCTGAGATCATGATGGGCTTGCAAAAGCGCTCGTGTATTTCGCGCAGCTTCTTCTCTACCGCGCCGACCGTCGCCTTTGGGGACCTGCCAAGATCATAGTACCATCCCGCATACTCGTTCAACGACAAAAAGTCACAAGCGCCGTTTGCCTCGTCGGTGTGCTCGGGGATATTGGCGAAGGTAACAGGGCGTGTACCGTCACGGCGCGCGGCACCGATGAGATCATGCAAGGACAAGGTTTGGAGCTCGCGCATCTCCGGCCGTGGCAGCGTCTTTGGTCCACCGGGCTCGTTGCAAACAGACCAAGCGATCACACAAGTGCGGTTGAGGTCACGTACGAGCAGCTCGTTGGTTGCAACTAATGCCTGCCGCTGGCGCTGCACCAGGAAGTCGGTAAATGAGGGTTTAGGGTGCTACGTCTAGACAAGTTTGCCCAAGTTGCCAACGCCGGTGTTGCAAAGACGTCGCGCCGCTTGTTAAAGGGCTTCGGCTCTAGCATATTGATGTTCCAAGGGGCTATGGCCGCGTACCTTCTGGATGTCGTCAGTGCTATCCGCAAAGGTCAGGCCGACAGCTGGCGTCTCCGCAATGACGAGGAATCCATGCGCGTCTGCTAGATCGAGATCCACCTCCGAGTACGGATAGTGGGAAGTGCGATAGGAGTTAGCGCCCACCCAAGCCAGGCATGCATGGTCCCGCTGTGCTACCACAGCGCAGTCACCACGGCCGATGATTGGGAAGTCCTCGTGACGCCCGAAGCCACGGAGCACGATCGGCTTGCCGTTGAGAAGGAGCGCATCGCCTTCCACGCGCACCGTCCGCATGCCGATGCGCTGTGTGTAGCAATCGACCTCGCTGACACTCCTTCGAAAAGTGTCACTCAAGTCCTCTTCCGTGCCTTCCGGAGGCCAGTCACTCGTGAGGGAGTCCTTCGCCACTTGTGACCTCAACTGGTAGCACGCGAGGATTATCTTATACAGATATGGGGAGCCAGGCGCCCACAGATTGGCCTTGCGAGGGCCCAGCGTGAGATGTGCGCACCCATCAGAGTCTGTTGCGCATGTGCGCAACGCAAACGGCCGGCCGGCTTCATCCAAAAGCTCAGCCCGGACAAAAGCGATACTTGGACTTGCCCTGACTTCCACCATCAGCATAGCGGTTGCGTCGCCTAAGAGTTTTGTCTCTAATTTGAGCGCGTCAAGCCCCACCCGTGGGCGGATGAGGAGTAGTACGGAGCGCTGGATACCGCAGAATGGATAAAAGTCGAAGCTCGTGTTGGGGTGACAGCCGGGTGCCATCGCGCCCCACCCTCCACCAGGAGGGACGTGAGTGCGCGCGAGACGGCCGTCGACGCGCACAACGAGTCGGCTGGGTCGGCTCCCGCCCCATAAGGAGGCGCGGTCCACCGGGATCTCAAGCTCAAACGGCAGGTGGCCACCCTCATGCTCACCGAGCAGCACCCCGTCGAGCCACACACTAGCGTGATAGTTGACGCTCCCAAAGCGCAATAAGAGGCAATGACGTTGTGGATCGACCCCGAGGGGCAGCCATATCTCCCGCTCGTACCATGCCGGCCCCATGAAGCCGTCCAGCTCTGGTAGCTGCTCGTTCCAGCTGGCGGGCACGGCTGCCGTGCGGCGCTCCGAGAGAGGGATGCCCTTCACGGGAAAGCCCTGGGCGAGTCCGACGTCAGGCACGTCGGTGGTGAAGGTCCACGTGCCGTCGAGACTGATTGATCGCCGGTGCGCGCTTTCGCTCGTCCATGGAGCGCCTAGCAACCGAGGGAGACGAGGGGAAGCGGGAGGGGGAGAGGCGGCGGCCACGCGCGCCATCGCCGATGGACGGGCGGGACGGGGGGGGGGAAGGGGCTGGGGGGCTCCGGTAAGTTGTAAATTAGATCGAGTAGACTTACTCATACTTGTAGTGAAGTAAAATTCGCGAGTTAACTTACTCATACTAGTAGTGAAGTAAAATTGCGCGAACAGACTTACTCATATTAGTAGTGAAGTAAAATTGCGCGAGGAGACTTACTCATAATAGTAGTGAAGTAAACTTGCGCGACGCGAGGCCCTCGGAGGGTGTGTGTGGCGCGCGACGGCGGCGAGGGGATGCAGCTGACGCGAGGCAGAGCACCGAGTCTGCTGGCTCGTCAGGCGGCGTGGGGAGGCGAGCGTGGATGGGAAAGGAGGTTGAACACGGCGTCTCGGCTGCCGGGCAGGCTCGATCCCAAGGACATGAGCCCAGCTCTTGCTGCAGCTGCACGTGGTGATGCTGCCGCCTCATTCTCGGAGTACAAGAAGATGCAGGCGGACCGCACACTGCGATTGGACCGTAGGTTCGTGTACGGCGGGCTCGCGATCGCGAGCACCGCGCTCTTTTTTGCGATCCGGCTCAGCCAGCGTGCTCGTCTCCACGAGGAGGAGCGCACCGTGCTGCGAGAGGAGATGTACGCAAAGATCGAGGAGAGCGAGCGCCGGCGAAAGAGGTTACTTGAGGCATTACCAGAGCTGTCACAGTCTTCCGCGGGTCTCAAGGCAGACAAGGCGGCCCAGCTTTGCGCCTTGGTCGATCGGCACTCCCAGTGAGACTCCTGCTGCACGGGTGGCGTCTGTGTACTTACGTGTTACAATCATTTTATGAGTCTCATTGAGGTGGGTGACACAGTAGCAAACAGCCGTTGGCAACAAAAAATTCTTGAAGAGGTCCGCTATGCTACTAGGCTCCATTCCGTCCAAGGGTCACCGACGCCGACGCCCTCATCCCGATCACGCCTCCTTTCCCGCCCCCCCCCTCCCCTCATTCCTTTTTATCTCTTTATCTTCGGTTTCGGCAAAAATAGTAGTTTGAACTATGGAGCGTGCCGCGACCGCTCCCGAGCCTCAGGCGACCCTCGCCACTGCGCTTCACCTGAGACGCCCCACGCCGCCCGAGGCGGCTCGTCAGAAAGCCCTCTCAAAGCCCATCCAGCCCATCCAAACCACACCCGCGCGAGCGCGCGGGGTGGCGAGCACTGGCACCGAACGGGTTGCCACCATGGCTTTGTGTTTGTGTAGCATGCAGGGGGCAGGGGACAGGAGGTCTTTGAGACCTCCACCTTCAGGCGTCCGAGCGGGCGCTTGCCGACGTCAATTGGGGCCATGGCCCTGCTGGGCGTCGGGCCGGATCGAATCGAGGCATTCCTGCGGTGCGAGGGGCCAAGATGGGTTAGTACGAGTGTGTGCGACCCTTAAGAACCAGCGTGCGACCTACTAGCTACTAGTGAGTGCCCCCCCACCCTGCTCGCGAGAACTCTGGGTTCTGCATGGCCACCAGCTCCAGGCCATTCTTCGGCCGATCACGACGCGCGATCGGACGTCGCGGAAGCTCCGCGTTTCTAAAAGTGATGCGCCCTACATTCACCGCTCTGATTCCTTCCCGCGAGCGCCCGCCTCAATCTCCCAAAATAGACCGCCACGCGCAGGGGAAGGGAGGGGGGTCACTCACCGACGCCATTGCCATTTGTGGGGCGGGAGGCGGGAGGGGGGGTCGTTCGGAGGGGGGAGGCGGCTGGCGGGGCAGGTAGCAGGTAGGCGGGGGGCCTGCGGAATCCTTGGACCCCCAAGGGAGTTGGAAAATAGTGGTTCAAATGAGTGAGTGAGAGAGTGAGAGTGACCGAGCACCGAGCACCGAGCTATCAACCCAACTTTTTTAACTTTTTGCTTTTTGTCAAGGTGCTCAATCGGCGATTGCTTTCGTGCTCGGCGCAGAGGGTGTATGAGCCATGCCCCCATTGCCTCTTTGAGCCTCCTAGCACCTTTCAGTCCATTTGTATGACAGTTTACGAACAGCGTTGCTCAATGAGAAGCTCTAGCCTTTATCTAGAGCTATTGTAGAGCTAGGATTTCGTTGTGAGAGTGCGAGCGGTACACTGCTGAGATACCGGTGGGGGGGAACAGAAGCGCGGCAGCCCCCCCCCCCCCCCCCCCCCCCCCCCCCCCCCCCTCTCTTCTCCGCGCGCGTCTGGGGGCCGTCGATCGGCGCCCCCCCTCCCCCCTCCTCCCCCCCCCGCCTGTCACACTTCTCCCTCTCTCTCTCTTCTCTCCTCTTCTCTCCCGCGATGGCGCGCGGCTCGTCGGCTGGGTATGACCGGCACATCACGATCTTCTCGCCCGAGGGCCGTCTCTACCAGGTCGAGTACGCCTTCAAGGCCATCAAGACCTCAGGGCTCACCTCTGTCGGCGTCCGCGGAGCGGATTCGTGTGTTGTTCTCACACAGCGCAAGGTGAGGGCGGGGAGGCAGGGCGGGGAGAGGGCACATGGCGGTGGGGGTGAACCCCTTGGTCAATCTCTGCTTCCACTGCGTTTTCGGACGAGAGCGAGCGTGTGCCTGCCTGGGGAGGCTCTGACAGTTCTGTCCTGCCTGCATGTGTGAGCCGAAAAGGGGGAGGATTGTACTGGGAGGGAGAGAGTGGAAGAAAGCGAGGCGGTAACGGCACGCGGTGGCGAGGTGCCAAGGGTAGGTGACACCTCTGGCGCCACCCCTAGCTTGCCCCCACCTTTGCATGGCATGGTCACATGCTAGGGTTACGGCGCTCTCTAAGGTTACGGCGCTCTCAGACATGACCCGCTCTCCTTGACTTTTTTCTTTGGGATCACAAGGAAAGGGCGCTAGGCGTGAGACAGGGCCAGGCGTAGTGGAAGGAACCCGACACCAGGATGGACGACAATGCCACACATGAGCACGAGCCAGTCGCTCTCGTGCACTGCTCATGACTTGGCACGGACACTTTCCTCCTGAGCCTGCTGCCCAAATTGTGCGTCCCCTCTCCATCACAGGTGCCAGACAAGCTGTACGACCCCGAGTCAGTGACAAACATGTACCACATCACTGAGAACATCGGGCTCGTAATGACTGGCATTGTACCCGACGTACGTTGCGCGCGCCGGAGCGCGGCTGCGGTGCATTGTTACCTACGACAAGTCGCTCAGACTGCTCTCATGCCTTCCCACCTTTCCTCAATCCCGCACCTCCTCAGGCCCGCGCCTCAGTGTCGCGGCTACGCTCGGAGGCGGCTCAGTTCAAATTCGACTACGGCTACGACATTCCCGTCTCGTATCTCGCCAAGCGCGCGGCCGATATTGCACAGGTCTACACGCAGCACGCCAACATGCGGCCTCTTGGCATCGCCATGATCATTGTTGGCATTGATGTGGAGGGCGACAAGAAGATTCCTCAGCTGTACCGGTGTGACCCAGCGGGATACTACGTGGGATATAAGGCTACGTCGGCAGGCGCAAAGGAGCAGGAGGCCAACAATTTTCTCGAAAAGCGCTTCAAGCCGCCCGAGCCTAACCCGAAGCTCTCATACGACGACACGGTCCAGTTGGCGCTTGCTTGCTTGCAAAATGTTCTTGGGGCTGATCTCAAGGTGCGGTCGAGCAAGCGAATCGGCGCGCAGCAAGTGGACGAGCACTTGAGCACCTGGCAGTAGCTCCGGTTTCAAACAAATGCTGCCAAAATTTGGCCACACCAGCCGGATCCATCTTGAAAACAATGCGTGTCCCTCGCACCCCCACTCTCAGGCGAATGACATAGAGGCATGCGTTGTGCGCAGCGACAACCTCAAATTCACCCGATTGACAGCGGATGAGCTGGAGGCGCATCTGACAGCGCTTGCGGAGCGAGATGATGACGTCGCAGGACGCGACTGATCTTAGTCTGCTTTGGTGGGGAACTTCGGCTGATCATGCGGCTTCACAATGTCGTGTTCATGACTTGGCACGAAGCTCTGGGGCGGATCGTGCAGCTTGATCATGTGCTTTCTCGTGTTGGCACCACCCCGTGGACTCGAACTGAAAGCGGTGTACCATTGGGTGGGCGCACACGTGGAGTGGCAGTCAATGGTTCTGGGAAGGCGGATGGTCGAGACGTGGTTCACAGGGCTCGTGTTGAGCACCCGCCGACGCCTGGAGATGGCTGAGCTCTGGCGATGACCTGCAGTATGAGCTAACGGCTGTGACTTGGAAGCTATGGGCCGGGGCACTCCTCATTACGGCGATACGGAGTGAAGGGCACGATATGGCAGCTAATCCAGATTTGAACAATCTTCGTGGTTCTTATTCTGCGAGATGCATTAGTCTTGACGCGATGACGTCGCCGAGATCGGCGCCGTGAGGGATGCTGTGAGTACACTGTGCGAACTCGTCAATCAGTGTATCTATTGCGCTAAGCAAGCTCGTCTCCTGCCGGCGGGCTCACATGAGTCTCTGGCTGCTCTGGGTGCTGTGTACGAAGCTGATCGTGCAAAAGTGTGCTCTTGCATCTGTCTCATCTCCGAGATGCCTCTCCGAATACTTCTCATCCGTTTTGGCCTTAAGCAAAAGCGTGGCGTACGGCCCGACCAAGGCAGCTCATGGCCGCAATTGATCGACTCTATTCATTGTCGTATGTGAGAAGCCGGTATTTGCACGCTTCCTATGCGCGTGGATATGTCGTTTGCGTTGCGGTAGCAACAACCAGAATCTTGACATTCGACCGAGTTTTCGGTTTGGGGAAGAGCGGTCCATGAATTTTGCACCGGTTCATGAATTTCGCACTTTTCGCAGGCGCACGGGTGGCGTGGGGAGTGGGGTAGGGCGCGAGAGGAGTGGGGAAGGAGGAGGGGCAGATAATACAATATCTGAGTATTAGTATTAGTATCACTACTGCCACTATAGCCACTAGCCCTGTACTATCACCACCGCCCTCAGCGGACTTGCGAGCCTTGCCCGTACACACACCGTGACGTGTGCGCCGATGCCTCAGACACACATGTATCCCTTTGGATCTTCCCCCCACAAGTAGGCCCCGACTCCCATTACATTTCCCCACAGGTTACACAATGAGCAATGAGGGATATAACCCAGTGAGTAGCAGTGAGGTGTCCGACCGCTACACAGTGACAAGTGAGGGGGGGAGGCGAGCTACTGACTAGAAATTTTAATTTCATTGTCATGTTGGCGTGAAAGATCAGGATTACTGGTAGGGATGGCGATGGCGGCCGTCGCTGTTTGATTATTGCCTGCCTGCCAGAGGCAGAGGACCAGAGGACAGCGCGGCCGCCACAACCACTTTTGGCGATGACCACAGGTGAGCGAAAATTGCCTCTAGCACATGCCACATGCACTTGTGCGGGACCGCTAGTTGCGATGGATTCACGAACGCTTCGGCTCGTGACGCCCCATGGTCTCCCCCCACCCCCATCCCACTCGCTCTCGCGCTGTGTCCGCGCTCGCGCTCGAATCGTTTGGCGTCTTGCTGCCTTGTGCCTTGTGCCTCGATGCGAACTTTCTGGACGAAAAAAAAAACTCAAGATTCCGGGCTACACACCTATCGCAAGCCAGTATATTCTACTACACGCCTGCCACCGCCCTTCTCTCCCGTCCCTCCCTAACGGTAATGTAGATAGTAGATATGGTAGACGTCGATATCGATATGGGAGGATGGGAGGTGGAAGATATAAGATACTAGTAGCGTATGCGTATGCACACTATCACAGGGAGGCCGCAGCGCGGGCCCCGTGTATTGTACGCCTCGAACGAAACACCCGACCAGAAATAGGACCAGGCCGACAAACCTGCCCCCCCCCCCTCTGCCCCCTCGGGCCAGTGGTTTTTTTTGTACGGGGCACTTGTACTCTTATACTCTAAGGAAACGGCGTGAATGAAGGCGCGCGAGAAGAGGAGCGCGCGAACAGCGGAATGTGTGAAGAGCGTGTGGCGCGTGGCGGTCGACTCCTCCCCTCTCGGCCCTCTTTCACTCTTTCTGCTCCAGAGGTCCTTGAGCTTCTCTCTCTCTCTCTCTCTCTCTCTCTCTCTCTTTCTATCTCTCTCTCCACCATAGAGCTCTCTCCCTTTCTCTATCTTTTCCTCTCACAGATCCTCTCTCACTTCTTCTTCTGCTTCCACTCCTCTCTGCTCCAGAGGTCCTTGAGAGGCTCGAGAGCTCGAGAGTACTTAGGTGATGACAATCAGGAAGACTCGAGCTCTCTCTCTCTCTCTCTCTCTCTCTCTCTCTCTCTCTCTCCCTCTCCCCCCCCCCCGTCTCTCTCCCTGTCTCTCTCTCCCTTTCTCTCTCTCTTCCTCTCACATCCCCTCCCCAGTCGGTCGGTCCCGGTCGCTCGCTCTCTCGCTCCCCCCCCCCCCCCCCCTCCCCCCTAAAGAAAACAAGTTCTCACAAATCTGATCTCCCCACAGGACCCCATCCTTTATCTTCCCCCTCTCCTTTACCTTCTCCTCTCTCCCTCTCTCGCACGACACTCTCGATCCATTCAAGTCCTTCGCTTCAGTTTTCGGTTCCCTTTCCCCTCTGCAGCTACAAAAAACGGATCTCATCCATCCGTTTTTGTATCCGTCGGAGCTCGCTCTCTCTCACGCACACCACCAGACAATCTCTCTCTCTACTGCTCTCCCTCCCGGACGACTTGAGCAAGGCGAAGGGCAAGAGCGACGGATGTCCTCCTCCACCTGTCAGTTACCCAGTCGCCAATGCGCGCTCGACGCCAACCGTGCCATTCACGCTGTAGAGAAGATGATGTGTGAGATGCTCATGAGAGATGAATCGGATCGCTCTGCTTCAGACAAGGGAGCACGCACTCCATCGCCGGCGCCGTTGGCAAAGTCGAGGCTCAGGGAAAAAGTGGACACGCTGCCCGCAATCTCCCGTGTCGCATCTGTAGCTCCGTTCGGCCTCGTCGGCATCTCAAAAAAGCCACTCCGACCCCCTCCGCTCCTGCGACGCAAGAGGGTACATGACATCAGACGGCGCGAGCATGGGATGAGGCTGGAGCGCGTCACATCGCCGCAGCGAAGTGTGGCCGTTTAGGTTCACTATACGAATGCAGCATACGAAGAGGCAGCGAACGAAGAGCAGTCATTTTGCCGCGCGAATGCAATTTCACCTTCCTGTTGGCGCTCATGATATCATGTCAATTTGGCATCGACAAGAGCACACGACTCAATGTGCTCAGAGGTATGAATCTCGGTCGCCAGGCCGGAATGGAGGTCACGGACATATATGAGCTCAGGCAAACGTGCTGCAAACATGTGTTTCGTAGGCTTCTTTAGCTGCACTGTGGCATTGATAGGTTGGTCTTTGATGAAGGCCACTGGCAACAAACGCCGCCTTTGCGATAGTAAAGCAAGTCCTGTGACAACCCCATCTCGATGGTAGCATTCAACCCGATGGGCTTTTTTCTTGCTTCTGGAAGAAGAGCAGGCCCCACGGAGCACAGCGCATGCGCTCGCTCTTCCTCGCCGGCAAGCCTACGCTCACTTGTCCGTGATGAAGGAGGGACGGCGTGATTTCAAACATTATTTTGTGGTGCACGTGGTTGGCTCATGATGCAGGGACGTCTTACGCAGGGACGAACAACGTCGCGGTGTGGGATTGAATGAGACGTATATCGCGTCTTGCGCTTGATGGCCATGTATGTGATGGCGATCGACTCTAGGTGGTGTGACGGTGCGGTGTTGGCGAGCTGGTGATGAGCGATGAAGAATGAGGCTCGCATTGTACAGTTTGCATCGAGCTGGGTCGGGTGTGTGCTGTTGGATTTTTGCGGAGAAAAAGAAGACTCTTGAACAGAGATATCATCGAATAAATACAAACGACCTGCGTCACGAATATGAGGCCAGTAATAGAATGATAGTTGTAATAAGACAACTGAATATTAGTGCCGCTACCGCCACTAGCCGCACTAGCCATGCACCAACACTAGGGCGGTCAAACAGCTATTATAATTTCTATGGGTGAAAATTGACCAAGTCAAGATTGAGGATTCATCACGAGATTCTTGGATATATGGTGACCGGGTAGGTGTAACTAGCACATACCACATACCCGGACCCGGTGCCCTTTGGGCCCGCCCAGACCGCCCGCACGGTAGCTCCCACAACCCACAACCACAACGATGCGTAGCAAGAAAGCGCGCAAACAGGCCAAAAATGACTATGGCGGAGGGCCGACGTCCGATGCGAGCGCGGGCGAGTGTCGGTGTCGGGCCGCTAATCGACGCGTCCCCGGTGTAGCGCGCCTCAGCCAGCCACAACCACAGCCGCATGCGCGCAGGCTGCAGGGCTGCAGGGCGCCTCCTGCTACTGCCTCCCATGCCCGCCGCCGTCTCATCGCGAATCGCCCCCCTCGCGGCCCTCGCTAGCACGCCAACGGGGGGGTCCCGGAGCGCCCGAGTTAGGCGTGCGCCCGGGCGTGCTGCGAAGCTTGTGCTCTTTGCCATCAGTAAGGGTGTACAGAAATGTTGCTCCCGACCCCCACTTATGTGGTTTTGGGAGGTGGACGGGGTCTCCTTGCAAAGGTGGACAATATTTTTTTTAATTTTAACAAATTTTTATGGGTCGCGGCGCGGCAAAGGAACGGGACTAGCGCGCACACAAGACAGGACTCCCTGCCGCGGCGAGCGCAAGCACCCTTCCCCCTTATGCCACCCAGCTCTTCACTAGCTTACTACCTGCGCTAGCCGGAGCACCCCTCCCTCCACACTCAAGCAGCCCCCCACGCCAGGATCCTGTTTTGGTCTCGCAGGCAAGGGGGCCTAATGGGAGGGTGAGGAGCAACTCCTCAAAGAGGAGCTTTGGGGAAGGAGATGTTTGAGTGGGGGCGCTATACCCTTGCGCTAGGCATGGGCAGCGACGCCGCCTCAAAACATGTCCTCCCTCTGGTCTTGAGTCGAAATTTTTGGTGTTTGAATCCGAGGGCGAGGGGGTTTGTGCTTCTTGGGTTGGTTGTAGTGGGATGAGGGAGTGGGAGATGGAGTGAAGTGTTGAAAGAGGGCCCAAGGCAGGGCACTGAGTTGTAGGTACTTGTGGCCCACAAGCGTGGGGTGAAAACGAAAAGTGTATCAACATGTGTCTTGAATTGAAATTTTTGGTGCTTTGAACAGAGGGCGGGGGGTTCGTGCCGTTTGGGTTGGTTGAAGTGTGAAGGGGGAGTGGGAGAGGGAGTCTTGTGTTGAGAGAGGGCCCAAGGCAGGGCACTGAGTGATTGGTACTAGTGGCTCACAAGAGTGGGGTGAAGACGAGAATTGTGTCAACAAGTTGGAAAACAGAGGCATGGGGTGCTCTCCGTATGGGGTTGATGGTTGTGAAGTGCCCTCCCATGTTGGGTGCACTGATGGTAGAGGTTTCCACCATGGGGAGGGCAGCTGAGCTGCCCTCCCACATGAGGTGCTCTTGGGGTGGGAGGGTTTCCCACTGTTGGAGGGGGTCTCCAAGACCCCCTGCATGATGCGCAGAGCCATGGTGGCAACCTGTTCGGTGCCAGTGCTCGCCACCCCGCGCGCTTGCGCGGGTGTGGTTTGGATGGGTTGGATGGGCTCTGAGAGGGCTTTCTGACGAGCCGCCTCGGGCGGCGTGGGGCGTCCCAGGTGGGGCGCGGTGGCGAGGGTCGCCTGGGGCTCGGGAGCGGTCGCGGCACGCTCCATAGTTCAAACTATAACAATAGTTATGCATTGCAAAGGTGGACAATATGTGGGGTTCCTGAAATAGCAACATATTCAACTTTTGCAACATTTTTGTCTACTCATATAAATACTTCTATTCTACTTCTACTTATGCGCCGCCGCCGCAAACCGCTCTCATGTATGTACGTGAAACAAAGGGCGCTGGGTGGGGCTGCTGAGCGATGGCAATGTCAGCTGCTACGCTAGGTGTAAAACTCCGATTGTACCATCCAACACAAGGAAGAAGAAGGGCGGCGCCCGACACCCCAACACCAACACTCTAAGCTAACACATTCGACACCCGGAAACCGCCGCCCATTGGGCTAGCAGCACAGCTGCACCCCCTCAAGAAGCCGAAGAAGGCCCAAGGGGATGGGAATGAAGGGGGAGGGAAGGAAGTGGATAGTGAGGGCATATAAGATGTTGTCCTCAGCCCTTCGTGGGGCGCCTTTTAGCAGCAAGGGCGGTCGCTTTCTTCAAGAACTCTTCAAATTTTCACGTGCGCACGTCGGTGACAACGACCTTCCACACTCAACAAATTGACAGGGAGCGGGTGGCCTGTATGACATTACTTGTGGCTGAAACTACCCGCTCAGCTCTCTCCGCCCACCAAGCTCGCAGGTCTTCCCAACTCAAATCGCCGGGCCGCACGCTCCTAGTGCCCCAGCGCGTTCGCTTTCGTGGTGGTGTGCGGCGGCTCCGGCGCAGCGGGAACGTAGAACGTAGCTAGCTAGCATGGCGGCGGTAGTAAGTCGGTTGTAGGTGGTTGTGTCGGCCTGGGCTTGCTGTAGTTGATTGAAGTCTTGCAGTGTCGTATTCCATACGATGACAGACTTTTACTTCTAACCGGTGGTTTATTTTAAGCCTCAAGGTCTCGTCGGCGACATTCTACCCCTTCTCTTACTTTCTTTCGATGTCATCAAACGTTCCACGACTGTCTTCCGTCTTCTCTTCATGCATCGGTTGTAGTCTTCCGTCTTCTCTTCGTATATCGGCGGTAGCTCCACAGCGAGGTCTGCTCTCGTTGTTCCGACTTCTCTGTTTCGCATGTCTGTGCGCCGATGAGTTGCCTTGGTGCCGACGCTTGACAGTCCGCCCTGAGTGTGGTTAGTTTTCGCCCTGTTTGGTTTAGTTCGTGTGTGTCTGTGTGACGAGGGGCTTTTTGAGTCCCTGCGTTGTAGTCTCTCGTGTCTACCTTGGACCTAAGAAGCTCTCATTATTCTCCTTCTCTCTCTTCCTCTAGCTCGCTAGCTAGCCTCGGCCCTACCCTCCAACGCCGCGCGTTGTGGGCCTCCGAACCTCCGTCTCTCTTCTCGTCCCTCGCACTCGATGGTAGAAGCTGTCAGACCCGACTTCTACTATGACCTCTCAGACATATTCCCGCAAGCAACCACCTACGACTCCTTCACGGCCGCGTCAGCTGCCGGCTCGATCGAACGGCCCTCTGCCCACGAGCCAGTAGTCATCGCGTGTTCGACAAGCACAAATTCTGTCTTGGCGCCTACGACCGCGCCGTCCCATAATCCCGCTCCACTTCTGCCCATGGAAACAGCGGGAACTTCTTTCGGGCCACAAGGGGCCCACTTCGTCGGAACCGGCGGCTCCGAGCCTCCGCAAGGTCCTTCTAACACGGCGGCGCCATCCGCCGCTCCGTCTGACGAGCCGCTGCTCGTGGATCCACTCCGCGATCGAACCGAGCTCACGTCTCTCGGGACCTCGGGCAGCCCGAGGCCCGACTCCCAAGTCCACCCGCTTGAAGACAGCGCGTGGGAACACGTAAGCGAGTCCCCTTCGGCCGCGACTTTTTAGCCGACCGCCTCGCCCACATGCAGTCCGCGATCGACGCTCAACTACTTCGCGATGAGAAACGAGACCGAGAGCACGCCGCCCTCCTCGAGATGATAGCGGGCCTCAGCACCCACGTCAGGGCCTTGCCTCAGGCTTCCAGCCCAGCTGGCCGAACCAACTCTCCCTCGAGAAGAGGAGCCCACGCTGCGACCCTCAATTGCACAGTACGCCGACACCCTCAACAACATCATGACCGTCGCATGGCGCGCCGCCCTCGATGCGACGCAGAGCGCTCAAAGAGAATCCGTGCAAAACGCCACCTTGAAGTCTCGCACTGGTGTTACCTTCCAACCCGGGGATAGGGTTTGTCGCCGCATTCCGGGGCACGCCAATAAGCTTCAATTTCTCTACTCCGGTCCCTACCGCGTGGATGCTAAACTTTCCGACACGCGCTATCGCCTCCGCGACCTTGAAAATCGGAAGATCAAGGACGAGGTCCACATCTCGAACTTACGCCCGTATTTTACTCGGGGGCGGTGATCCTTGGCTTTTGGCAAGCCAACGAGCTTGAGCTGCCAAATTTTGCCGCCGTGCTGCGTGTCATTCTCACCAACTCACCCAACTCCGTGCCTCCCGAGCGTGTGTTCTCGATTCTCAACGATACTTTCGAGGCCGACATGGATCGTGCATACGCTGACTACATAGAGCTCAGCTTGCAGCTCCAATTCCAATTCAACAATCGGGGCCGAGCGTGAATGCTATTCTGAGTGTGAGCACAGCCGTGAGTCATTGATCATTGAGTGAGTGTGCACGTCTGCGTGTGCGCGCTCCGGCGCGGCTCGATCGCTACTCGCTGCTGCGCGCTGCGCGCTCGCTATACGTGGGCCTGGCGCATCAGCCCACATGTGGGAGTGGCTGTGACTCTTGCAAAAGTGGGTACATATGTTGATGTGGTAGACTCTTGCAAACGTTGATAAAATATGTTCCACTTTTCTGTACTAGCTTAGCCATCAATCAGTGACCATCAGCATCAGCCCGGTGTCCGGTGTCCGGTGTCCGGGCCAGCCAAGAGCCACTGTGAATGCGCGGAATCCGCCGCATCCGCGCCGCCAATCGCGCCCACCGCGCGCCGGTGCCTAGGCGCAATCCAGAATCCAGCACGAGGCGCGCCAAAGGACCGCGCGAGCCGCCGGTGCCCCTCGCGACGAAGTGGCCCAAGGCCCAAGGCTTGCCCAAGGCCCTCCGGCAACCGGCAACGGCAGCGCTCGACTGACTCGATGTTGAGATTCCCCCCCTTTGTTTTGACCCCACCTTGCACCTTGCCTCAGGTCATCCTTCCATCTTCCACAGGAATCTAGGATCTAGGAGCTACCAAAAGTACAGGCTAGGTGATACGTGATACAACCGTTTTTATTTTCCCAGTTTCCCAGGGCCCATCGGTAAGGGCGTACTACATTTATTGTACCCCTTGGATCCGAGCGCACCGCCCCCCAAATAAAGCTAAACTGACAAACCTCCGAACGAAAAAGGCAGGCGGGCTTGCCTTTTTGATCGCGAAGAAGTCCGAACGACAAGAGCAGGAAACGCGGCCACCACGCCGCCGCGCCGCGCCCGCCTTCGACCTCCTCTCTTCTCCTTTGTCCTGAATAGGTGCGCTAGAAGGCGGACTGTCTCGTGTTTGGACGGGTGGTGGGCAGCTTTGGAGAGGGAATGAACCCGGTTTTTCCCATCCCCGTGAAGAACGAAGGTCTGACCGTCTGTTGCGGACTCCTCATTGAGAAGAGTTTTCGCGCGAGTGGAGAGGAAGAAGAAGAGAGATTGGCCATACTCTATTTATATACTGAGGAAGTCTTGTTGGTTCGAATCATGAAACGGGCGCCCGAGGAGCAGCGAGATCTTCTCGTCCGAGGTTTGGTTGTTAGAGGGAGAAGAGAGGAGAGAGCGAGAGGGAGAGGAGAGGAGAGAGAGAGAGAGGGAGAAGCGAAACAAGAGAAAGGGAGAGAGAGAAGTGAAGGAGATACTTGATTGTGTGTGGCGAGGCCTCGTCCAGAGGGAGGGAGAGAGAGGGGGAATAGCATATAAAAGGAGCTCTGGAGAGAGGGGAAAAGTGAGGGAGCCTTGAGAGGAAGTGAGAGAGGAGGGGGGACAGCTTGGGGTCCGGAGAGCCGGAGAGGCGGCTATATGAGGTATGGGCCGCCGGAAGAATAGGTGAGAGAGGGGGGGGGGGGGGGGGGGGAGAGAGAGAGAGAGAGAGAGAGAGAGAGAGAGAGAAGAAGAAGAAGAGGACGCCAAGCGGTAGAGCGAGTCGCGCCATGTGCACACGCCTCCTCCTGCTCCTCCTCAGCCTAGGAGCTCCTGCTTGTGTGGGCTACCCAACCTACTGGGTCTCCTCGCCCGGTACGAATGGGGAGTGTGGCCTTCTGGTGAGCCAGCGTAAGGGGAACGACGGGATGGGAGCCAGCGGGTACGCAGAGGTCTCTGCGCCAGGCTCGGCAGTCCCCGATGGTAATGGCTCGTGGGAATTGCCATCTCCGACGCGAGGGTGGTTCTACACGACGGCCAGGGGCGAGTTTAGTGGCGCAGGCGACCCGATTGCATCGTGTCCACGCCGTTTCCGCTCCTCGCTCAGTGCAGCCAGCACGCCCATAATGTGGACGCCGCCAACCGACGGCAAGGGCAATCCGATCGGTGGCATCTACACTATCGAAGGGGCCAGCGCGCCAGCAAATGGTCAGATCAGCTACTTTATCCTGACAATCACTGTTGAACCGCCATCGCCGAGCCCGCCCCTTGGCACGGTACCGCCCTCGTCGCCACCCCGCCGACCGCCGCCAACGACTCCGCCGTCGCCGCCGCTGCAGTGCTCGGCCTCCACCGATTTTGTGGTGGTCGGAGCAGGTGCAGGGGGCTCGGCAGCCGCGGCGTACCTCGCGTCTTCCGGCGTCTCAGCCATCGTTCTGTCCGACGGTCCGGATAACACAGGCGCGCTGCGTGCGTACCCTGCCTGGCAGACACTGTACAATTGGTTTGGCCGCTTCTCCTCGCGCGACGTCGTCAATTCGGCCACCGGCACCTCGTGGCAACAGATTGTTGGCGCTGGCGGCAACAATCTGCACAACGGTGGCGTGAACCAAATGCCGCCGCTTGATCAGCTTGATGCGATCCTGGGTGGCGATGGCGTGCCGACGGAGGCGGCACTCTGGCTGGCGAGGCAACCCGTGTCGCATATGGTGGAGGCGGACACGCCCGAGTGCGACGATATCCCTGCCGAGCGCGTCCTCAACCGCACGTACAAGTATCTTCGCGGCCCGGTCGGCTGCGCGCCACATCAGCTGTACATGTACTGCGACACTGACCCCGGCTGCACCTATGCGTGCACGAGGCCGGGCTGCTCCATCGCTAGTGTCCATGGCGCAGTCGGCGGCGCACTGGCCTTTCGCGGCGCGACCGAGAACATGCGCAAGACCACAATGTACACCGACTTACTTGAGCCGCTGCTGGGCCCGGGCAGCATCGGCGGTGGGTCGGGGGAGCTGCCGAGTAGCGACCACCCGGTGGCCGTGTGGCACGACACGCGTGCAGAACGGATCGCCTTTGATGAGTCTGGCCGTGCAATGGCCGTTGTCACGACAAATGGCGAAGCCATCTGCGCACGGTGCGGAGTCATTTCGGCGGGCGGCGTGTTCGGCACATCGGAGCTGCTGATGCGCTCGCTCGGCCTGACGCAGCTCGGCGGCCTTTGGGAGCAGACTGTCGTGCCCATCAATCCCGTCTCTTTTTACTCACCTGTTGGTGAGACGCAGCGGTGCGCTGACGATCTGCTTTCAGGCAACCTGCACCTCGCCACGCGCACTCGTGCGCAGGCGGAGTACACGATTTGCAAGCCCAAGCTGACCGAACTGCGCTTCCGTCCCAAGCTGCTCGCGGCGTGGGTGATTGCGATGAATGCAACACGCCGAGGTACCATCACCCTGGAGGATGGCGGCACGGGCGGCAGAAGAGTCAGCGCGTCGCTCGAGAAGGGCACTGAGGACGAGTCTCTCGCTGCGGTTAACGAGATTTACTCTGAGCTACGCAGCCGCTACGGATCCAACCTAGTACTTCCTGGAGCGGCGGTTCGCGTAGCGCTCCGCCTAGGGACGCACCACCTGGGCGGCGGGGTACAGGGCGCAGCTAGTGCTGGGCGCGTCACCGGGGTTCCCAACTTGTACGTGGGTGATATGGCGGCCTACGACGAGCCCGTCTTTGGCTACACAACAGGCGCCGCCGCCGTTGCCGGCATTACCGCCGCGATGCGTGCGATTTCAGAGGGCTCGTGTGTGGCGCCGCCCTTCCCTCCAGCACCCCCGCGCATGCCACCCTCGCAGCCTTCGCCGCCCTCGCCGCCGCCCTTGCCGCCTGCGCCTCGACTCCCAAGCGAGATGACGCTGAAGTCCACCTGTTTTTGACGATGCCGCATCACAACACCATCCGTCTAGGAGAAATCTTTGAACGGTGCACTTAAAAAGTGCCGATGCTGAAATTGAGGTCGAGATGTCATTTAATCTGCATGATGTGTACTACGAGATCATTTGTTGGCCTTCACGAGGGTGAAGTACCATGGATGCAATCAGAACTCTCTTCAACTAGCCGCAAGACTATACGCATCCGGCGCGTGCTCCACACAACAACCTTTGTGCAAGCTAGCAGGTAGTGGGGCTCCATTATGCCTTCTCATTCATTGGGTAACTTAGGCCATGTGGTAGAATTCCACGGAACCCCCCAAACTAGATGGCCATTCAACTAGCTCCTTAGCCCTTGGCCTCTCTCTCCTCTATACTCCTCGCGCATCCCTCCGAGCGCCCTATATCCTACAGCAATTTCCTCATAGTGTTAAATCAACTACTCTCACTAGCGAGAAGATCTAACACATAGCCTGGCCGCGATCGCGACGTATTGAGTATTGACTGGTGAAACGCCACCGACACGCCCCATCACCCATCGCTCGTCGCTTCTCCCCCCCCCCACCCTCTCCACACTAAGCGGCAGGTACAGAATGATGCATGATGCCATCAATTGATCCAATCGTTGCTGATGAGATCAATCTCAACTTAGATGGCAAGGCCTTTGCTGATGCAGGTTTACAGCTTGATGCTAGGAGGCGGCAAGCTTTTCCCAGCTTTTTGCTGCGCGGAGCGCCGAGCGCCGAGCGTGCGGCGTGCGGGCACGGGCGCGGGGGCGCGCGGGAGCGGCCGGGCCCCACTCAGTGATAACAGTAAGCAGTACAGTAAGCACACACAAGAAGGATGAAAATATGGCGCCGGCATGTGCTTGTTCAGGAAGGCGGCGAGGGTAGGTTGGCCGCTGACCCCAATGTCCTTGTCCGGATGCGCACGACGCCAATGGATAGAATACTCTCCACTGAGCCGCACGTCGCCCGTGCTGCACGCCAACGACAAAAAAAACATCTTCTTAAAAATTCCGCTACGTGCACGGCGTGAGGCAGTTTGCTAGTGTACCTCCCTGCCATCGCTAGTGTTGGACATGTTTCATAGTATCGTACATATTTTTCTGTCACGCACCACTCGAGCGGGATGCAGCATACCCTCTTGCCAAACGAGTGGGTTGGATAGCTACCCTCATGATCCCACGATCTTCTGCGATTGAACGCTTTTCCATGTGTAGGCTGATGGTGATTGAACGCTTTTCCATGCGGTGGGGGTGATGGCGATTGAACGCGTTCCACGTGTAGGCTGATGGTGATTGAACGCTTTTCTTTGATGTGGGTGATGGTGATTGAGCGCTTTTCTTTGATGTGGGTGATGGTGATTGAGCGCTTCTCGCCTCGGAGGAGCGAGATAGGCCTGATCTATTGGCCTCGCCGGCAAGGCGCGAAAAGCGTTGATCCCGCCTCGCAAGGCAAAAAGCGTTCATTCCCGCATGGCAAAAGTGCCATTCATTCGCCCAACCCCTATCATCCTATATGCGCACATCTCACAATCTCAAGTATCAAGTGCGCCGCCCATCAAATTAGTACAATGCAAACCTAAAGCATGACATGCGCCCACGATCACACCGTATCTCAAACCACCAATATCCTCACACTGCATGCATCACTCCTTCCACGTGCTCGCGCACACTCAACAAGTATTCACAAGGACCACACCCGGTATGCCACATGGCGCCACCTTGACAGAACAATCAAATCAGCATCAGCATCGGTTGTGAAAACAGCATTGGGTACAAGGAGAAGCTTTCCGTCGAGGTGAAAAACCGTAAGGAAACCATGGACTCAGCGGTGGCCGAGAATCGTATGAAGCGGCGGCGGAAGTCTCATGACAAAGTCATCCAGTCATGGCCCGTTAAAGCCAACGCCTCCATGCCGAGTGTAGCCGTGCCGTAATATTGGCCATCTTCTTGGGATTGGACCGGCTCCGTGAGTCTAGCGGTACAACCAACATGCTTCGAGTGAGCAGCGGCATGGCGGGTGCTGGGATCCTAAGCGACTGCAGCTGCGGCAAACTTAAATTCGGGACACTAAAGAAAATAAGCTCGGGACGTAGCCATCGTATGACGACGGGCGTCGGGCGAGCGAGGGGCTAGATGCCTCCATGCGTGGCCAACCGAAGAGAGCGTTGCGTGAGACGGCAGCCTCAGCTACGTGCCCCATTGGTCGAGCCCTTCGATGTCGTCTTCATCGGTGTCTTCGACAGCCTCATACGGACTCAAGGCTTCGGCGTGATCGCCGAGTTCGTCAACGATGGAGCCGCCTGAAACACAGGAGTGGATGGAGTGAACGATTTGGTCGCGCGTCGGCAACACCTCACCAAGCGCGCATGGGCGTAGCCACGCCTCGCAGTGGGGCAACATACCATCTGTAGCGTCCCCGGCCTCTATGCGCCTCATTGCCACGGCCGAGGACAAGAGAGCAATTCCTGCGAGCCAGTATCGGCCTTTGTTGATCGCGCGGAGAGGCTCGATGTCAAGGTTTGTCTGAAGAGCGGCGGTGGGGGTAAATAGGCAACGGCAGGCGTTGTGCTCATAGCCCCAGCGCCCAAGGCGAGGGTCGAGGGCGGTGTGCATCCAGCGCGGCGCACCTCGATCGTAGACGCAAGCGAACGGAGGCCGCACATCATGCGGAGCGCGGAGGTGGACTCCTCCCGATGTGTCTCCGATGGGTGCACCGCGAGCTGCGACACAACGATGGTTCCGTCGTGCGCAATCTCGCCCGTGGCGATGGCGTGCACGTCCGACTGCACGGCATTAAAGAGGCCGAGCGAGAGGCGCCTTGAGGTGGAAGGGGCGTGCAGTTGCCCCTCTCCCTGTGGCGTCGATCCGTGTGCGGACGCAGCGCCATTTTCTCCCGCCGGCTGCACGCTCGATTCCTGGTCAAGCATATATGAGATGCGCATCGACTCGAGCACACCGAGCGCGGCCTCATGGCGCTCCGAGACCTCGGGCGTGTCCGACATCTTGTAGATCCGCGCCCGTGAAGCCCACTCCGTCAGCAGCGCTACCTCCTGCGAGTTTGAGCGTGGGGTCGGCGGGCGGGCATGAGGCGCCTCCATTCGCCGAATGGTGCGAAGCATCGAGCTTCAAGGGGTACGCCTCTCTCCCTGCCACGATGCTGCAGCCATGCCACACGCCGGGATCTCGTCATCTTGTCTGCGGGTTATCCTTTTGCGGGCGCGCTTGAATGGCAAACATTGCACATGTGCACCGCCAGTGGCCCCCTCCTCCCGCCACCCCAGTCCCGCCTTCCCCAAGAGTTATCTCCATTGTGACTCTACTCGGTCGCTCCCACGCACGTGAGGCGCGGCACACGGGCGAAGAGCCTATTGCGCACCTCGTCGGCAGTGAGCATGCGCAGGAATTCTCCCGAGTGCCCTCCACCCCCACCCCCGCCCCCTCCCGTGTAAGTGGGTGGGGGCGCGGGGGGCGTGAGCGCGAGGCCCATGCTGCACGGCCGGGCGCGCACGGCAGAATGCGTGAGTTTGCCACTCCGGCCAGTAGGCTTAGCCAGCGTAGCAAGAGATGGCGCGAGATGGGCGTCCAAACGGGCAGGATGGCGGTCCAAGAATCTCTGGTGTTTGAGCACGAGGGACTCATGGGCCACGGCGCACGCTCCAGCTGCGTGGACTGCCGGTGGCGGTGGCTGGTGGAGAAGAGGAGCGGCACCGCAGGCGGTGGGATTGGAATAGGGCGCCCGACGCGAGAGAAGTAGAAACGAGGGGAGACGAGTAATACTGGTTGAGCGCAGGCAGGCAATACAGCTCTCAGAGGGGCCAGGAGAGAAGGGAGGCAAGAGGGAAGCGGGAGAGAAGGGAGAGAAGGGAGAGAAGGGAGAGAGGGGAGTGGCGGCGGCGTGGGGGTCCTGGCTTCTGAGGAGGGAGAGGGGGGAGGGAGCGAACGAGAGGGCGAGCGTGCAGAGGAGCATGGCGGACGTGGGAGCGACGGAAGTGTGAGTGGACGCGACACACACGGCTGGTGGGGCGGGGCAGCCTCTCTCTCTCCCTCCCTCCTCTCTCTCTCTTCTCCCTCCCTCACTCTCTCTGATCTCCACGCCTGCTTCTCATTATATCACGGGAACGTCTTATTCACGTAAACAAGAGGGGCCCTCTTTGTGGCGTTGCTGGCTCCCTTCTCCGCTCTTTTGGGGGGGCGAAGAGAAGATCAAGAAGAATGGAGAGAAGAGAGCCGAACGTTTCGCGAGAGAGAGGAAGAGAGGGAGAGAATGAAGAGCTAAGAGAGTTAAGTGTGTGCAGAGCCGCGCGAGATGGAGACTTCTCTCTCTCTCTCCCTCTGATATCTCTTCTAACGGGGGGAGGGCGGGGGGGGGGAAGAAGCCGGCTGTGTTCTCCCTCCAGAAAAGGCGAAGGAAAATTCTCGATGTGTCCTTCATCCACCTTCTCTGCCATAAATCCGTGTAGAAAGACCATTTATTCTGTGATTTCTGGTGGAACTTGGCTCCAGCCGGCTCTCGGGCAGCCACTGCTCTCCTCTCTTCTCCGCGCCGCGGTCGCGACGAGGAGCTCTTCCCTGCACAGATTCTCCACGAAACTCGCGTGTTTCTCACGTAACCCGAGGTGCCCTCGGCGGTCGCCGCGGGTGACGAGACTTCGCGCGGCGCGGCGAATCGCGTCGAAGGTGGTGCCCACAAGCTTCGACGAGCTTCGTCTGCCCAGTGAGGCGGAGGAGGCCGTCCGCGGAAAAAAAAAGGGGGGGGAGGGGGAGGCGGGGGAGGGCGGGAAGAAGGGGGGGGAGGGGGGGGGGGGGGGAGCAGAGAGCAGGAACAGAGTCGCGAGGAAGCGTTCAAATAGAGGGATGACGGGATGGCCGATTTAAACACGCTTTCAGAGACTAGAGACTACTAGAGGGATTTTGCAACTGTTGAAACAGCGGGTTACAAGACGTCCTCCGCCTCCGTCGCAACGGAGTTTCAACCGCCTCGCAAAAGGACAACTCACAACTCGGCAGAAATAGGTTGAAATTTTGGAGTTGGCGCGAGGTCGCCCTGAGACTGAGACCTGAGAGAGGGGACGAGAGATGCCGACCCGCCCCTTCAACGCGCAGGAGCTGGGTGAGTTAGGGCCGTCAAACAGGGGCTTTTTAACGACTAGTAAGTAGTAAGGGTTGGGCTGCATTTTTTGACCGTGGCGCGATGCCCAATAATAAAAAACCTCCCGGGGGCTACCGGACTACCGGGCTACCTGACGCTACGAAAATCTTCGCCAAGAAATGGTGCGATTCGCCCCCACTCTCGCCCCCTCCTCCCTCTGTCACGCGCGCTCACGCTCTACCCTACATGTGAAACACAGTCAAACTTAGAAATAAAATAGCAAAAACAGTATGTTTTTTGCCGTCGAAAAAAAACAGAGAAAAACAGTGTAAAAAACGGATGTGCGGGGGGGGGGGGGCACGGCGGGACGAAGGGCGGCCCGTGTCGCGCTTCCTCCCTCCCTCCCTCCCTCTGTCCTTGCTACTCTCGCCACCGCTCCATGCCAGGCCCAGCCGCCACCGCCACCCCTCCCTTCAACCCCAACCCCGACCGAGCGTCGCGTTTCTCCCACGCTGCTGCACGATCCGCCGCCACCGCTCTCACGCTCACGACAGGGATGCGACCGCAGAGCGAGAGCAGCACACCATCATCATCACGAACATGGGAGTCGCTGCTCGATGGCGGATGCGAAGCGCAGGCGCAAGACTAAGGCTGTGAATAGGTTTGGTTTGGAGCTAACATGTTTGAAGTAGATAGTGCCTTTCAGCTATCTTGATACATAGAGATAGTGCCCTTCGGCTATCTTGATACATAGAGATAGTGCGATTTGCCAAGTAGATACCTAATATCTAGATATTAGGCATTCGGTATTGGGTATAGATAATAGCCCTTAGATCCGGCCCGTAGTAGTCGCGCGTTTGTGTGTTGTGTGTGGTTGTGGTTGTCGAACCAATATGTGTCGTTGTGTGCACTAACTAGCACAGCAAGCACAAAGCTCAAGCTCCTACCTATAAATAGATAGAGATAATGTACCGTAAAAGGTATTAATATTGATTAAGGCAGGGTGCGCGCCCGAAAAGCGCGAGAGTAAGTAAGTACAAAGTACTTGCAATACGTGGGCAGCAGGCGCGAGCGCGAGACTGCAAGAGCCCTTCGATCGGCGCGGGGCGCGAGAGGCTGTCGCCATGGGCAGGAAGCGGTCCGCTGCGGCGGTGGACAGCAATACTCTGTACGAGGTTGACCACATCGTCGCGAAGCGTCTGGTCAAAGGAGAGGTTCAATACCTCATCCGTTGGCAGGGCTTCGACGCGAAGAGCGACACGTGGGAGCCTCTCGAGAATTTGGCGGGACTCGAGCCCGACGTCTCTGCATTCGAGGCGAAGCAGAAGCAAGAGAGCGAAGCCTTCGTCGCGAATATGGAGGCGAAGCGGGCGGCCGCCAGGTCCCGACGGCTGATGCAGCCCACTCTTGGTGGTGCCATCATCCTGGCATCAAACGGTGCCGCGTCTTCCTCTGGCTCTAGCTCTAGAGCTAACGCCAATTGGGCAGCGTCTGTTCTCTCGGCCGGCAATGGTGGTGATGGTGATGACGCAGACACAGAGTCAGTGTCCATCAGCGAAGATTCATTCGATGGGCGCAGGACGGCGGCGATTTGGCGATGCTACAAAGCAGACCCAAACAAACCCAAGTACTTTGTGTGCCAAGAGCTCATCGAAGAGCCCGGCGGTTGCAATTGAACCGCAATAACACTGACGCCGCCACTTGATCCGCCAAAGAGGACGCACGATTTCCACCAAACATACACTGCATCAATGAAAACACCCTTTCACAACAAGCAGAATTTGGGCTGAGACAAAATGCTATCCTTGCCGCGAGAGACCACGTCGGAAATTTCGAACTATTTGATGCCCACCATTGTAGCACTCCCTGCTGAAATGCCTTCATGTCGCCATGATCAATTTTTGTTCCTTGGCATGCAATCAAGAATTCGGGGAGCTCTCTCCTCAGGAGATCGCCGACGTCCTGAATGTGTGCGAAGCATGGCAAGCTTGCAAGGCGTTGCGTCTTGCGCTCACCCGTCCGTTGCGCTCCCCTCACCCCTGAGGGGGGAGGTTTCTGCTTCATCTTGCGCGCCCGCTCATGCGCAGCAAGGGTAGGGCCGCTGTGATCCGCCACCGCGTCAACCTCCACTGCTTCTTCCCCCTCATCCTCCTCCTCATCACTTGGTGGAATGGCAGACACTTGGACCTGACGAACAAAGACAGGCATGGGGAGGTGAGAAGAGTGGGAACGCTTGCTCCTGACGACTCACCACTCTCACAAAAACTGACCAAAAGCACATCTAGTAGGCGCGCATGCGGCGCACCAAGCCTGTCTTGTTGACCCATTTTCGCTTGCGCTTCTTGTCATTGTTGTTGTACTCCAGCTCCACCATGCTGTTCCCATACAACGTGCCGTTGCCCACAGTCATGATGACGCTCTCACCGAGGGTCTCGTGCATGACGCGCGTGCCCACCTTGAGGATAGAGGACGCGGTGACGCGACCCATCTCCTCTTCGTTCTCCTCCTCGTTCGCCGGCCCAGTGTCAGGCTCCACCTCCTGTTCCATCCTCTCCGAGCACTCGCACGAGTTGTCGGTCTCCTCGTTGTCGACGTGGCGCCGTGAGCGGGAGCGGCTGCTGCGCCTGTGGCGGATGCCTGCGCAAGATGTGGTGGGAGGGAGAGCATGAGCATGGTTGAGAAGCGTGAATGCGCGTGAATGCATGCAGGCGTGGAGCGGGCAAACTGGAGGCTGGGACGGGGGCGGGAAAGGCGCACCACTTGGCGGCGGCATGGGGGCGGCCTTGTCTCTCTTCCCAAGGCGTACGCACGTATGCAGTGTGGCGTTATGATAATGAAATGAGTTGTTACTATGAGAAACGGGTGCATGTACAATACGAGTATGAATAACTGTGCCTCCCCCCGCTCCCCCCCCCCTCCCCCCCTGGGGGCCTTCAACACAGCCCGGCAGCCCGGGAGTAACGGACAATAGAGTTTTGTTTTTGGGGGTCGCCACCTCAACACAGCCCAAATATCCCAGGCATATCCCAAAGATATCCATTTCCGGCAAAGTTGCCCAAATATCCAAATGGATATGCGGGATATCCTGATCCTGGCCTGGGCCTAATCATTTTCCGAATGTGTTTGTTGCTCGGGGCGTGCTGCCCCATGTTCTCGCGTTGTTTTTTTAGCCTTTGGAAGAAGCCGACCTTCGCCGTTACTAATAGGTGGTATCTCGTAAGGATAGTTTTTAAGATTTGCCTAACGGCCCGCTTGTGTGTCAATCTCCACCATCAACTCATGATGACACGAGATGGACGACAGCCCTACTTCACATGTATGGAGGCGGTCCACATGTGGCATGTGGTACACAATTGTTGAAGATTGCATACACAATGTCGTCGCAGAGCATGACCTGCAGAGTACCCTTTCCCTCTTGGCCGACAAGACGTGCTTTGAGGATTCCGTACCACCATTGCTGCTCCCACATACTGATCCCATCCCCAATTGGAGGGATGAGTTGAGAGAGCTCGAATCTTCTCTCTGCTCTGAGGCACCACCATTGTCGACACATCCTCCAGCTTCTCTTGCTCCTTCTCTTCCGGCTGCTTCACCTGCTGTTCCTCCTTCTCCTCCTCTTCCAGCTCCTTCATCTCTTGTTCCTTTGGCACGGCGTTGTCCATTGACAGTGGGATGATGTCCATCAGCGGCCCTGATGGCCACCGATTTGCGATTTGGTGCAGAGTGTGCCATCCATCATCAAGCTTGAGGCAGAACGTTCAGCACCACCGGTGCTCAAGCTAACGTTTGATAGTTTGCCCCTTGTCAATGGCCAGTTGGTTTGCGCCATGCACACCATGTTGTTCGACTTGAACGTGATGATCCAGTCGGTCGAATTGGAGCGTTCGGTACCTTTGTGGGCTGAGGTGTATGCGGGCAAGTGCGTGGATGGAGTGTTTGTGCCCATCGAGGGTGCCCTCAAGTCACGTGCGAAAGCAAGCAGGCAGTCCGCACTAATGCATGAGCCATGAGCACAACAGTTTTCGTGTTTTCGTTGCGTTTTGGGCGTGCGCAGTGAGGGGAGATATGGACTTCTTTTTATACAATCAATTCCCTGTTTTATGAATTGCAATAAAGCTGTCACTCGACGAAACGATATGTTTTTGATAGTGACGCCAAGTATTCAGTTTTACGCCTATGTGTTCGCGTAAAACGGGGACAGATTGTCTGCAACGAGCATGGAAAAAGCCCGCAGAAATGAGAGCGAGAAGTCCGTCGGGGAAAAAACTCTCGGCTTACGACTAACCGGCTGGACCGCCCGCCATTCTCGGTTGCCCCCCCCCCCCCCCTCGTTGCCACTGTGCTCTCAGCGAGTGTGCCCCTCTGAGGCAGCCATAGCTGCGGATAGCTAAGCCACAATTTGCAATGTCTTGGCCGATTTGGGGGATGAATCTCTGTTGTGGGCACTCCCGCCCACGATATGATGAGTGTGCCGACCCCCGACCGATGCGCCGTGCGTTGATGGCCTAGAGGTCCGTATGCTCTTCCCGGCAGACTAGGCCAAATTAGCTCGGTGATGGCACCTAGAAAGCAGAGGGCGTAAAGCGGCGAGGCTGACGAGGGCGGTAGGAAGGAGGGAAGGAGAGGATGGGGAGGGTTATTGGGGGCGACGCGGCATCGGCGCGGCGGTGGCCGGACGCGCAAATCGTCCTTGACATTGACGTCAACGCCCTTCTCGATGAAGCGCTCGGCCGCAGCGGGCCCATAGAACACCGCCGCAAGGTGCAGTGGCTTTGCCCTTTGCACGGCGGCGGAGATTGGCGCATCGGCGGGGGGCGCGGAAGCAGTGGTGGGTCGAAGGCACGACGGCGTGCGCGTGCGGGTGGATGAGACGGATGGGGCCTCATTACCTCTTCGATCCCCATCTATCCATGCCTCCTTAGCCAGCGTTACTGCCGTGCATTGCCGCTGCATTGCCGCAATGTACAAGCGCACTCATACGTGCCCGGCTGCCAGGGTGAGCGGGTTTGCGGTGAGCGTCAATGCCTCCTCGAAGGCGCCACCGGAGTAGTTGACCTGCGACACGAGGTCGCCGCTTTCCGAAAAGAAGGCATTGTGATAGGCGAAACTTTCAGAGCCAGGAAAGACCCATGCTTGAGAGGCGTTGATCTTGCACTTGACAGCATCCCCAAACCCGTCGAGCACGGAGTCCATCTTCGCCCCGAAACGGGCCTGATACTCAGCTACCGCACTCCGTGTCTTATCAAATATGTCTCGGCTCGCATCCTCTTCCCACTGCAGATCGCGGCTGTTGTCCTCCACATTCGTGGCCACGCTGAGCTGCAGCTCGCCGAAGCTCGAGACGGCGATACCGAACGTGCACTTGTACGTCTTATCATAGTAAGTCATCGACTTAAGGATGTCGTTGTTCCCCCAAAAATTGCTGTGCGTGATTGAGAGCCAATTGTATGTGCGCACCGACACGACGAACTGGGATCCGGGGAACGAGAGCTGCACGTTGGCCTCCGCGTGGGACTCAATGGACGCCGTCGTCGTCGCCAGGCCCTTGGAATCCTGCGCTTGGCCTCGCGACAAGAAGCTCAAGACGAGTGAGCTCGGGGTGGGTGTGGTGATGAAGACGGAAGGATCGGCCGAAGGGCAAAAGTCGAAGTACACTTCCGAGGTGTCTGAGGTCTCGACTACTCGCACAGAGGAGCCAAGGCAAAAGCTCTTGGCTTGCTCGTTGAGCACCCGTTGCAGATAGCCGATGAAGGCGGTACGCCGGGTAGAGACGACTCCGGCTATGGAGCCGACATCGCCAGGCTGGACCCAGTTCCAGGGAAAAGCCACCGGCGCCGGACCAGAGGAGGGGCCCTCGGCCGAAGTGGCTAGATAAGTAAGGCACGCCGCCTGATTCGTCCAGTCGGCTCGACCGTTGACGATGAATGGTTCGGTGGAGACGGTGAGCGCCGTCAATGCCATTGTGGCAGGTGGTGAGGTCGTGGACGTGAACTGATACGAAAGGCAAGGCTCGCCCTTTACGAGGAGGTGCTGCGCATAGGCGCTAGTGATGATGTTGCACATCTTCTCGTACAAGACACGGAACTCACTCACGTCAGACAAGCCGGAGATCACCGGTGGAGCATACCACTGGGCAGTCTCCAGATCAAGCAACAGCTTGCGGAGGGAGAATGCGTCGGAGCCCATTGCGTCGCGCAGCCCATCGCTCCGAAGCTTTACCGCGTCTGGGAGGGTCAGATCAGTCTGCGCATCTGTGGCTCGATCGACGACGCTGACAGAGGCCTTAAACACCCACGGACTGGACTGCTGCGACTTGCTGAGGAAGCGCGCCTGTTCAGGTCCGGAGACGATGAGGCCACACATGGAGACCTCTGCGGCGACGAAAGCGAGGTCGAGGGTGCGCGACTTGAATTCCTTCAGAAGGACGATAGGAGGCAGCACTGGATGCGCCGGGTCAAGCCTAGGCACGCCGCCCTTGAATTTGAGCGCAGCCACGAATCTCACCTTGTCGAGTGCAGCAACACCTCCATCTGCATACGTCGAGCCATCAGCGATGGTGAAAGGGTCGACCCCAGCCGTATCCTTCAGCTCGCTGTATTCCATCTCAACGAGCTGCCCCGTACTGCTCAGGACGAAGCATAGATCCAGCTGGAAGTCTCTCCCGTTCTTCTTAAAAAAGTTCCACATGGCAGCACCCAGCGCTGCCTGAGAGACGGCAACCACACAATCGAGTGGTGGTGTCCCATCGAAAGAAGAGAGGTCACTTGCCTGCCCGCTCGTTTGATTGGCAGAGAGCTCACTTGCCTGCCCGCTCGTTCGATTGGCACTGACAAGTCCGGCGGCTCGAGTGTCCTGCGTCGCCCTCTGGGGCTTGGCACATGCCGTGCCCATGTGCCGAGAGCGAGGAGACTCCCCTTCCCTACTCGTGGAGAGTCGTTTGCGGCCCGCAGCCCGAGCACTCAAGCGCCGACGGAGCTACAGCACGCCTAGTTTACATCGGGGCACACCCTACTCTAGAGTAGAGTAGAGGTAGGAGAAATTAAGGTGGTAGTCCGGTGGCGGGGCCGGGGGGGGGGGGGGGAGCGGGTGGGTGTGGGTGCAATTCTAATTGTGAGCGCGTACCTTACACGAATTCATGCCTACAGCCTTCAGATGGGCAGGAATACAACAAAGCGTCGGCCCACAAGCTATATCTGAGCCTAAGGGAGGGTGTGTGTGTGGTGTTTGGTGGGGTTTACCTGCTTCCAGGGGGAGTTGGAAGCTGTCTCCGAATTACAGGGGTGTCAGCCGAAAGAAAAAACCAGACGCGATGGTTCGGTTTCTTAGATTCCCAGGCGTGCAATTACAATTGCAGTTTGCTTCAAATTTTTTTTACATGTACACGCGCAACACAGAAGACATTTTAAGGGGTCAAGTGCGCCGTCGACCGTGGGTGGATGGTTGGAGGCGGACATTGATTAAAGCGATGCTAGGATGGATGGCAACACAGATGAAGAATGACGACGGTGAGCCGCACGAGACGCCGCAGAGCGACGTGTGCAGCAAAGGCAGAGATGTGATACTCGTCATTAAAGCATTTGCCGGCAGGTCCCGTGGTGGCAGGAATATAAATGGCCTGGGCAACAATGAGTGCGTGAATCGCACGCTCCACCTTGTACGCTACAAGGCGGAGAGGGCGGCGGCGAGGGCGATTGATCGAAGCAATAATGTGCAGAGTACTTCTCACATTTTGGTCTGCATGCGATGCCCTGAGGACATTCGCATTGAGGTGGAAGATCGTACCGCAGACGTGGGCAGCACGTGTCGCACGAGGCCGGGAGCGTGTCATGCCAGTAGCAGCCGGTAGACGGCGTGCCGACGGCCTCGCCGCAAGTGTCCACGGGTGGCTGACAGGTCACACAAGAACTGCAGTCCTCATCTGATCCACAAAAAGAGCAGGTGCACGGCATGCCACTTCCCGTCTTGCCCGTTGTGCAGTAGCACAGGTCCGCATCGTCCACGACTGAATAGCAGTTCTGACAAACAGGAGAATAGCGCGAGCACCAATGGGTATGTGCATTGCACTCGTTGTTGGCAGGCGGCGCAGTCGGGTCCGAACATGTCAAGGAGTCATCATTGCACACGTGGCACTTGCAACGGACGCCAAGCCTTGTCGTCAGTGAAGTGCAGTCGCACGTCAAGTCTTCTGAATCCACATCAGACGCCACAGAGTCATAGCCAGCAAACAGGCTCGAGAACGCCAACGTCATGGGCGTGGCGACCACCAAGCCAACGAGCGAGGCCAACCGCATCGAGGTTTCCGAGTCCGCCTCCCCCTCCCCAGTGAGTGTCCCATACTCTCTAGGCTATCTTTAAAAGAGAGTTCGACCGACGGGGCCAGAGTTGCTTCTCGTTGGGTGCGGTGAAACCTTTTGCTAGAACGAGAGGTGTGGGACCGCGTAGCCCTCGACGGCCCCCGCGATGAGGAGGGGGGCGGTGCTGTGCGCGGTGGTCGTCGTTGGTGGGGTGCATAGGTACATGTAGGCTCGTGGCTACCATAGCTCTAGGTACATACCCCTAGAATATATGGAAGATGCTCTACAGATCCACACTTCTCATCGGCGGGCGGTCCCAGCGGGTTCCCTTGGGACTTAGGAAGAAGGGGGCCTGTATTGGGCGTTCTTGTTCCTATTTTCGTGGGCGTAACAGACGGGGAGAGCGCCCGTCTCTTTTTCTCTCGTGGCCGCCGCGGAGAATCTCCGTCGGCGGATTGTTTCATCACGGGATTGAAACTGAGGCGTATCGTACCACCCACCCTCGAGCGCCGCGCCATAACCCTGGGCCATGGGGTGCTGCCAGAGCAGAGAGATTCGCTTGGACAGGGACGAGGCGTCGCCAACAAGCTATTCCATCACTCTGAGCGCCGAGCTCATGACGAACTACCACCAGCATAGCATCATGCAACCGCAGAAGGAATTTGCCGCTGTGCAGAGCGACACGGGCAACTCCCTCCTCTTCTCAGTTAGCCCGGAGGGCGAGCTGAATGCCGCTGTCGAGGAAACTGGCGTATCCAGCCACGGCTGGGCTGTGCACAGCCTGAGCAACAGCGTCATCGCGCAGGATTTCGGCGGCGAGGCTTCTGTTGGAACGTTCGCGGTCTCGCAGCGCCAGGGCGATGCATTGCGCGAGGTGCATGTCGCCATGTCAGTCGAGGCAGCAGGGCAATCCACGCTGTACCTGAGCCTGAACAATTCGAGCTCAGACATGGCCTGGACTGAGAACATGACCTGGACGAAAGCGCCGTTCAATGGTACCGACAGTGCAGGGTCGCCCATTGCTGCACCCTCGCCACTGAGAGTGAACAAGATCATGCTCGGGCAGGCACGCAGCGGCGAGTACATCATGGTCGATGTCGAGAGGCAACAACCTAATGCGACGTCACTCGTGGATCGCTACTGGATCGACGTGTCAGACCGTTCAACGCCCGTCTGGAGACGTGCCCCGCTCGATGCAGATATCCAGGTTGGGACCTACCAATCAGCCATCGGCCGGGCGAGCGGTGAGACCGTCGACGGAGTCTACACCATCGGCAGAGTCGATGACGCCACACAGATCAGCTACGTGCCCCTCTACAACGACTTCGACCCCCGCACTCCCCCAACGGTCAATAGGCTTCAGCTTCCCGACGTCGACGCCGTACCCACTGCTCTGGCGGTGGCGCGCTCCATCGATGGGGATGTGGACGCCGATGTCTCCGACCTGTACGTTGCGGCGTCTGGTGGATTGTACCTGTTCACCGCCGACAATCAGGACGATACGGCCACAGCCGTCAAGATCGCCACGTCAAAAATGCTCGGCGGTGTTCGTGAGCTGCATGCCGCCGAGGAAGCCGACGGCGAGGGCGTCAGCCTAGTTACGGTGTGGGGGCTGAACTCTAGCGGCGAGGTTTTCTACCTCACTTGCCCAAAGCTGGACATCTCGAGAACCGGTGAAGCGTCAATGTGGTACCTCCCGCCCGGGCCCATCCTGGCCGGAGTCGACGCGATCGCGCCGTATGTCAATCGGAGATTCGCGGCAAACACTTTCTTCGCACACTCAGGGCTGGGGCTCAACAAGCACACGCAGACTCCGGCCACCACGATGTGGACTCGAAAGCCGATCACACTGCCTCCGTCTAGCCTCACGCAGGACGCATCCGAGTTCCACAGCTTCACCACAGAGATCAAGCTGACCGAGACCGGCACCGGCTTCACCGCTGCACAAGGCACAGAGGTGCTCGTGACCAGTTCGACTGTCACGGCGGTGACGATCAACAACGTCTACCATCCGGTTGGCCCCAACTACCCAGTGCGCGTCCCCGTCGACGGGACGGGAACCGTGACCATCATTGAGCTGACGCACGAGCTGGTGGCCACCCACTTCCATGTGGAACTGGCACCAGCGGCGGGCGTGCTGTCGGCGGCGGGCCAGGAAGGCGGCGTCGTGGCCAACCCAATGGCCCATGCGTTCGACCGCAACAGCAGTCTGACGACCGCGGACAGCCTCCGCAAAGCAACGATTACCCAGGACGACGGGACCAAGGTGCCCTTCCTTCCGGATGAGACCACGGACGAGACTCTCGATCAGATGGCCGAGATGAATCGGTCGTTGGCCAAGGCGCAGGACCATCTCGTCCTGCAGGGGAGAGCGCTGCACCTCTGCAGGAGTCCGCCGCCGCGGCCGGTGGGTGGCATCGGCACCTTTTTCCATCACATCGGCGACCTCTTGAGCGCCTTGGAATCGGGCGCCGAGCACTTCGTTGGCGCCGTATGCAGCGTGGTGTGGGACGTTGCGACGGCTGTATATCACTTCGTCGCACAGGTGGGCGAATTGTACTACAAGGCCGTCCTTGACACCGTTGAGGCTCTCGGAGCGGCCATAAAATGGGTTTACAACGTGGTCAAGGTCGCCATCGAAACGGTCATCGCATTTCTCAAGTTCATCTTCGAGTACGATGATATTGTCCGCTCATACAAGGTACTCCGCCACTGCCTCGACCTGTGCGTCGACGATACGGCACGCTTCTTCGAGAACAACCTGGAACAATTGAAGGGCTCGGTGGCGTCCATGTTCGACTCGTTCGAGTCCGAAATAGGTAAGGTTGCCGGTCTGGACGGCTTCAACGTGACGACGGCGGATGCGAGCAACATGGGCGGCGGCGGAGTCTCGGAAGCGGCGAGTAATGTCGCGATGCACCACCTCAAGAACAATGCGCGCAACGCGTCGGGCGGTGCTGCCGACAGCAAGCTCTTCTCGGACAGTCCGGGGGACGACACAGGCTTCGACGCGGCGCTCGACGCCTTCAAAGACCTGGTGAGCTCCGAGGTGGGGACGATTGAATCTGCATACGATAGTCTCAAGAAAAACGTCATCGATCAGTTCCGGACGCTCTCTTTCCAGCAAATTGTGGACAGGCTGCTCGGCATCATCGGCATCGCCCTTGTGGACTCCTACAAGAATATGGCGATGGCGATGTTCGACCTCGTCGTAGCAGGGATCAAAGCATTGCGCGAGCTCCTCTCGGGGTCGTTGTACATTCCGGTCGTCTCGTGGCTCTTCAACAAGCTCACCGGCGGGGATGATCTAAGCATCACCGGCGTCATTGCCTTTGTCGCGGCCTTCCCAGTCACTATAGGTTTCAAGCTGGTCAAGCAGGAGGCGCCCTTCAAAGAAGATCAAAACGTAAATCGTATCCTGGCCTTCGGCTCGCTCGACGAATTCAAGGACGCTTTCTCGCCACCCGCATTCAGCGCCAAGTACGCGCAAGGGACCTTGTTGGCACCAGCACGGCTAGTTGGAGGCGATGGCGGCAATGATGCGGAGGCCATGGAACTATTCCTCCGCTTGGCTTCTGGCATCGGCACCGTTCTACGGATGGTCTTTGCATGGATCAAAGATTTCGACGATTTAAACCCCGATTCTATTTTCGGGACCAAGTACGAGGTGGACTGCATGCGGTGGGTCTCCTCCTTACTCTCCTCGGCCACCTCATATTTCTCGGGGTACAACAAGAAGTGGTACAACGTTGCCAACAAAATACTCCTCTGTGAGTTCCCCTCCTGGCACATGCTCATGCCCCAGTCTCGCGGCGCGCTACCCCCCCCCCTCCCCCGGGCCTACGCGCACTCCGTGCTGCCTAGAGGTGGCGTTGTCCGACATGCGAGGTTGGCATGGATCCCCAGGCAGAATGCAGACGCTATACTTTGAAGCGCAGCTCCGCTCTGAGGGAGGCCATCTCACGAACCGAAATGTTGCCTGCCGTCGCAGATTTCGGCAAGATGCGGCAGTTCTTCCAGTTGAACGCAAAGTGGTTCGTAAAAGGAGGGCTGCCTGCAGCTGCCGCCAAGAAATCCCTCACGGCGATCAAGGTGGCGATGGGCTGGACCGGCACCGTCGAGAACCTGATGAAGGGAGTCCTCGACGTCGTGAGCTTCAATCACAGCACAGCTAGCAATCGGGGATTGCACATGGCCGGCAAGCTTTCGAACCACATCGGTGGGATCCTCAGCGGGCCCAAAGAATCCATCAAGGCCACCGGGTATGCGGGCGCAGAAGGTCTCGCGATTGCTTTGGCTGCCGAAACCCTACTCCGTGGTGTCTATGCCATAGTGATCATAGCGAGTGGGTGAGTAACTTGCGCGATGGCAATAAAAGGTTTTGCGCTCCTTTCGCACCTTTTCTTCAAACTCCGCTACCATCCGGTCGTCCGGGAAGAAAATTGAAGCGCCACGCTACAGATTTGCCAGCACTAGAACACTAGCTTAGCCCAGCACCGTACTTCCCATGTAGGCTCAACTATCAGTAAAATTGATAGGGTCATGGGGGCCCCGTTCCCCCCTTCCTCCATCGCAGACACCCCCTGGTTTGGCCTGCACACTCAACCTCAGCTCCTGCCTGCTGGCAGGGGCTGAGTTGACATCACTCTGGCCCAGACCTTCACCGAGCGCGCGCCGCGCGCCGCATGCACTCGTCTGCACTGGCCCTCGCTTGTGTACTGACCCCCCCCTCTCCACCACTGAGCCACAGACCACCAGAGCCGACAGGATGGCACCCAGGACGGAGCAGGGCCAGGCAGCTTGACTAGCTCCGTGAGCAGGGCCACCTCTGCTGCCCCGGCAGCATCCGGGCCGTTCGTCGACAGGAAGTACCACACCCGTCCGGACGCGTGTGCCGAGGGTTCTTCGGGTCGAGGGCGAACCTTCGCCGTCTGAAGGAAAAAAAAAACCTTTTAATATTCTCGCCTCGCGCGCGGCACTGAGATCTATCTTCGTAGCCACGCTCCTTTCCACCTCGCTCCCCACTACCCGCCTTGCGGCTCCTCCCCTTGTGCTCTACTTAGGGGCTCAGGTTGTTGGGGGGAGTTGGGTTGGATCGGGTGCACTTGTCCCCAGCGAATGTTCTCGCCTTTCTCCTGTGTCACTGGATGGCCTGTTTATGTTTATTTCGGTCGTTTGGGCGTCTTGTCGTCCTTGAAGCTCGTTGTGTTGCGCGGTGTTTTAGCGCCTTCTGGTTGGGCTCGAGGCAGGCTGTAGGTGTGTCTCAGGCTAGCCGCTCTGTTAGGCCGACCGCTTCCGCCACTTGTCTCAGGGTGTCGCTCATTTTCAATCTACCCTTTTGGTCCTCCGTGAATATCGGTGAGCTAAGTTCCCTTGGGGTTTTGATCTTGGGTTTCCTTCCCTGGGCGGCCTTTCCGGTCCTCGCCGAGTTGTAGAGGCTCGGCGGAGCGCGGCCTCTCACCAGGGTAGAAAATCTTATGAGCGTGGCTTCCAGTGCTGGTATATAGTGAAATTCGTACGACTCATATTTTACTCTATAGAAGTCTCTGATGATGTACCTCCACGCTATTACGTATAAGGATTTTAGGCTGTCGGGGGTAACCGCACTAGGATATGCGAAGAGTCTGTCCTTTGCCTTTTGCGTGCGCGACCTTTTGGGGCAAGGCGTGTAGTTGGTTATGGCGTCAATGGTTTCGAATATTTTCTTCGTCGCTGGGCACCACGCTAGGTGGCACGAGTCTTCGCGGTGGCATTGGCATAACCTGCATTCACTCGTCTGGCTGACCGCAAATCTGTTTCTGGTTCCGATTCTCCTGTGGGTTATGTGTTTGAAGTGTGGGTGTTTGTCGGTGTGTTTTAGCAGTGGAAGAGCGTATAGTCTTGCTATATGTTTCCACTCCTCCTTTGTAATGTCTAATCTCTTTTCCCATGCGGGTTTCGCCGTTTGTGGGGCATTCGTTCGGGCTATTTTTAGCGTGGCTTTCGTGATGTCTGAGACCGTGATCGCGTCTAGCGCTACTTTCCCTTTGTTTATAGCGTACTCTTCCGCCAGAGGGTATTCCGTAAATCTCGGGCCTTTGTACCCGTTCTCCCATTTAGCCGGTGGGTGGTAGTACCGGACTTCACTCTCATCTGTTACGTCTCCGGTGCCGGATATCTCTCCTAGGTAGTCGGTGTCGGCTTGTAGCCATATGTTGTTCATTTTGGTAATGTAGCGCTCGTCTTCGGAGACTCTCACTTCTCTATTTGGTGTGTTTCCCGCCTCGTGTGGATGGGTTCCGCCATCGTGGTCGTCCGTGTCCTTTTTGTCCGCTGTCGGGCGTTCTTTCGCTTGTCCTAGTACGCTTCTCGCGTGGCTGACCACCGCGTCCCATGATTCTAAGAATTCTTTTTTGTGGATAGTTCTTCCCTCATGTGTGAAGGTGTCGGGTAGGTGCTCGACATAAGCCGAGCATTCCTCTTTGCTGTATGGCGTCGTAAAGGCGCCGTCTTTAAATACGTTATGTATTACATTAGTGTGTAGCGACTCCCATAGTGTAGATATCTAGATATCTAGACATCCAGGACTTCTACTACGACTATATATATATGTAGTACTATACATACACCTTTCTATAATGTCTTTCTTCTTTTTTTCTTCCACGCCGCTCCCCTTCCCCCCTCGCCCCTCGCCCCCTTCCCCCCCCCTTGTTTGTACGCGCCGCTGTTCGCTCGCCTGCTGCCCTCGTTGGCTCGAGGCGTGAGGAGGAGGAGGAGGGCCTCGCTGCCGCTGCCGCCTGTTGTTGGCATGAGCCCCCCTACCTACCCATCTTCCCATCTTTCTCCTCTTTCGCCCGCGCCCGGGTCATCGCTTCGGCTACGCTCTTGGGAGTGGAACGCATGTTCTCGAAAGCAGGCAAGTTCCATGATGACTTGAATAAAGCATCTCAAAGTCAGAGTGATGAAACACTGGAGACTGGAGCATGCGCTTTTGGCCGCAGTCAACTATGATTGATTGTGTGAGTAAGATTAGTGAGGAGCCCTTGTGTAATCGTGATCGTCTCACAGTCCACTGACCGCCGGTGCCTGCTGTCAGCTGTAAGCCCGTCCGCGCTCGACGGACTGTAAGCAGCTAAAGAGGCCCGCTCGCTGCCCGCTATTCACTAGATATACAGATACTAGATATCTAGATATTGGCGATTGCCATCTAGCTAGATATAGATAGTCGCCGGCTCTATCTAACTAGATATAGATAGTGAAAATCGGGGGTGGATAACTAGATAGCTAGATATCTGGCTATCTAGTTCCACGCCTTACTAATAATCTGTCGAGTCGAGCGCTACCGGAGGGCTCTGAGCCACTCCGTCGCGAGCGGCACCGGCGGCTAGCGCGGCGCTTTGTCCCTCCTCCCCACCGGGAGTCGGGTGAATGAAATTCTGGACTGGGTCGGGCAACCCCATTCGGGTGTATGGACAGGGAACGAACGGCGAACGAAGGACTGTGGGGCGGCGAGGCGCTCCTAGCGGCCCTAGTGTGTTGGGCTTTAAGAGATTGTTAGACCTACAAAGAACTCTTCCCTCAGGGAGGGAGCCTAGGCTGCTTGAGTGCAGCGACGCAGCGAACAACGACGGACAAAGAGCCTGAGAACAACAGGATACACCGACTCACGAACACACCGGAATCATTCACCCAAACAAAGCAAATTATCAAGCAACCGCGACCCCAAATCACCGATAACTCAAACACGTCGCGAGAGACGGAGAGAGAGAGCGAGAGAGAGAGAGACTCCGCAGCGACGGCCGGAGCGTGTCTCCGTTGTAACTTCCCACGTAGCGGAGAGTCCGAAGGGGAGCGTCATGTCGCGCGACCACGGCGATCACTTTGGATACAGATCGCAACGAGATGTCTTCACGACCGAATAAATCTTGCCGTTGAGCGTGAACCTTCTAGACGCTTCTAACGAACAACCCTGAGTAGCAACCAAGGGGAAGAAACACCAAAGGGGCCAAGGCTTGCATGTAACTTGCATCAAGGGGAAAGATTCCCTCACCTAGGAAGCGAACCTACACCGATCTCCAAGGGGAGATGGCAAATTAAACCTCAAATCTCGAGCGGCTAGAGCAACCGACTCGCTCGCCAAACACCTTGACCGAGAAGAAAGAAGCAAGGACCTACAAGCCAAGGGTAGCGGACCTAGGGAATGTGAGAGGAAGTTTCCGAACGCCAACGCGAACGCCAAACGCGGGAAGGCAACGAAACCCTAACCAGGCCAAGCAGAACCTATGAAGAACAGGCCTGGACGACAACGAAAGTCAGCAGGTCCCAAGAAAGAACCGGAACCCAACAAGAAACGACAAGCCTTGCAAGAAGCTAAACAAGCCTTCACAAGGTAACCTGAGAGCCTGAGACAAGCGCGCAGCGAGTGACAGGCGACCTGGCTCCTTTGGGTCAAGATTACCCGAAAGGAGGAAACCTGGAATCTAGACCTGACAAACAGGCTAGAAGGAACGAAACGAGAACTCGAATTCTAGATCGCTAGGGACGAACCCTACCAACCTAGGTATGCCTGAGCTTCACCGTGTGGCCGCACGGCGAAGGACCTGGAATCAAGAGCCTGGAAATCGCATCATCTGGGATGAATGCGACACCCCCCGACTAAGATCGAGACGTCTCCCGATGTCGAGCGGTGAACCTGGAAACAGAGACCTGGAAACTGGAACCTGAGCTGACCAGAGGTCAGAATCGGAACAAGAAGCAACGGAACATAGCGAGCGAAACGTGGAGACAAGAACACCCTTTGGATCCAAAGCGAGCACGAAATCGGCGGCTTAACGCGGCGGCCTCTTTCGTACGCACTGCCCCACCCACTTCTCCCTTTTACAGGAGCTTTGCTCGGGTGTTGCGCCGGGTGTAGAGCGCAGGCAGCACGCGTTCATCACCTCCATGATTCGCTCGGACGGAAACTTGAACTCGGAGCCCTAGCCGAGGCGTGGGGCTAGCCTAGAGGGACGGGTCCCTTACCCAAGACATGGGATCAACGAGAATGGAGCCTGGATCGAGTGCGCGACGACGGCGCATCGAGAACGGGAGGAAGAGGAGTATCCCTGGCCGACGAAGAAGTTGCTTCCGGGGACTCAACATCTTCTGGACAAGTCTCTTCGACGGAGCGATCATAATCATCAAGCAAATCAGAACAACGACGGAGCAACTCGGAACGAGGCTCCCAGGTGGCTTCTCGAATAGAATAGCCACGCCACTTCACGAGGTACTCGATAGAACCGCCATGGCTACGACGATCGAGCAACTTTTCAACGATGTACTCGTCGTCAGCCAGCGGCTCTTCATCAACGAAAGTATGATACGGCCGGAGGTTCGAGATATGCACCTCCTCCTTGACTAACCCTAGCCGGTGAAGCATTTGCTCGAACGAAGCTTGTGCCCTGGCCTCTTCGGAAGGACCCACGCCCGTTGACCAGATGCCCACATCATCGAGGTAAGGCATGCAGATCTCCCACGCTAGCGCACCGAGAACGATGTCCATCAAGCGGCACATGTAGGAGGGACCTGATTGGATGCCGAACGGTAGAAAGTTGAACTCGTATTTGCCGCGGTGGGTAGTGAAAGCGGTGATATGTTTGTGCGACTCTTTGATCGGGATGCCCCAAAAGCCAGAGGCTAAATCGAGAGTACATAAAAAGAGAGAACTGAGCGGCCCTTGGCCGGACGCTAGCCTATCAATAGCCTCTACAATGAGGGGTAGAGGGCTATCCTCGACGCGTAGCTTGGCGTTCGTGTCGCGGTAGTCCACGCAGAATCGAACGGAGCCATCTTTCTTGCTGACCAGGACTACTCGGGAAGCCCAAGCCGAATTTGACTTGCGAATAATGCCGGCGGCTTCCATCTTGGCTACCTCCTCTTCTATGATGAGCTCGCCTGCGCGGCCCACTCTAGACGGAGCATGCCGGTGAGGAACAGCACCGGGGTTGAGTGGCAACTCCACCTCGAGAACATGCGTATGGTTTGGAGCCCCCGGGTGCAACGCGAAAGCTTTGATGCGCCGGGCCAAGAGTTGGCGTACTTCTTCTCGTTGATCGTCGGAAAGAAGCCGGTCTGGATCGATGGTGGCTGAGTCGAGTAGGGCTCGTTGCTCCTCGCTCAGCGCGGTGACAGGGTCACCATCCCCCTCGCTTCCAGTCGGAGTCCAGCCCCGGTGCAACTTGAAACGCACCTGGAGCGAAGCTATCGGATGCAGAGACGGCAGGGTCAGCGCATTGACCCCGGTGTGGACGATCGTCACCGCGATGCGGTGATCGTCCGTGGGCGTGACCACCGTGGGCATTACGAGAGGAGACGAATCGAGAGCCTCGCGATTTGGTAGGCGGTCGACCAGCATCGCGCAGTCCGAATGATCTCGGAGAGCTAGCGGAACCCTGACCCAGATGGTTGCGCGGTGGAAGGCAGGAATCGTCACCGCTTGCTCCGTGTAGAGAAGGTATTCGGACGAGGTAGACGCCGGAGCTTTGGCCGCAAACTCGTCGGCAGACTCAAAGAGAGGTGTATAGAGTGGCTGCCTAGCATCAGCAGCAGCCTCACCCTCCGATCCGGCCGGGATCTCTCGTGTTCCCGTCGACCTCTCCAGAAAGTCGACAGTCAGCGGCTGACCGGGTGACATCGAGATAGCTCCGACGAAGCCGGAGTCCGCGACTGGGGGCGGCGCCGTGGAAACTCTGACTACACATTCGGAAAGGACTCTTGAAGAGTCTTCTGAATCGCCAGAGGCCGGACGGAGGCGGAGGCTTCCTTCCGAGCTCGCGGCGTCGAGAGAAATGGTAGCGGAGTGGGCGGCCAAAAAATCGTTCCCGAGCAGAAGCATCGCGTTTCCTTCGATGACCGCGAACGAATGACGGAAGAGGCGACCGGACAAGGAGAAGACGAGGCTAGCCCGGCCCCTAGTGATGAGAGGAAGGCCGTCCGGCCCATGTAGGTTGGGGACGGTAGCGTCCGATACGCGTTCGACGCAAGCGTCTTCAGGTAGTCGATCGAGAAGAGCAGTGGTGATTACTGACGGGCCCGCTCCAGTGTCAGCCAGGGTGCTGTTCACCGTGAGGGCAACGTCCGGGAGAACGAACCCTTGAGCTGCGCGGTCGCCATCGGCACGGCAGACCACGAGATCGCGGACATAGAGGCAGTGACGAGGGTAGAGTGGCGGCGGAGTGTCCGCGATAGATTCTACTGGAAGCGAGGTTCCGGCTCCGGGTGACGGGGTGGTTGGATTGGAGGCTGGCCTGGACGGAGAAGATTCATCGACGTGGGGCACTCGCTCGATAGCGGCGGCTACCGTCTGCGGCACGAATGGTATTGAAGAGTATGGGGATGCCTTTGCTGAATTAGAGGGGTTAGGCACGCCATCATAGCCTAGCCCTCGACGGTCCGTCGGATGCCGAGGTTGATCCATTTGGCGTGACCATTCCTTCTCCAGGGACTTTTGCAAGGCTGTCTTCGGAAGCTTCGACAACTCGGAAAAACCAGCCGCACTGAGGCCCCTAGCGGCAGCCCCATCGCCACACAATGCCTGTGGAGTACCTTCTCCGTCGGCGGCGTCGGAGGGCTTGGTCTCGAGGGCCTGCATGCTCCGGTGTTCTGGAGTCTCGGGCGTATCATCTTCTCCCGAGTCCAGCCCAACATCCCCGTTTTCAAGTGGCCTTTCGGCTACGACCGAACCGGTCGGTTCGGCCACTCCTTCGTCGCCAGCCGTGAAGGAGGCGCTCGGAGATAGTGCATTGATGCCTTGAGAGCCCAGTCGAGACAAGATGGAAGGTTCCGACGGCTCCGCAGCTGCCGCTTGCTCAGCGATTTCTTGGGCGATGGAAGGCGTGACATCCTGCCACCGATGGACCCCCGAAATTACATCACGATCGAAGACCTGCCACTTGCTGCGGCGCTTCTTCACCGTGTTTGGAGGGCCTGGCGTTGTAGAGCGGTCCCTTATGGGCCACTCCCACGGCGTGAAGCGGTCTCCTTTCGCCTCGGTCCCGTCTTGCGATACGATAGTTTCCGAGTCCTCCTGATGAAGCAGGCGAGACGCATCGGCAACGGGGCCTACGTCCGGGATCACGACAACCGAATCAGACACTAGCGAACCGCTGGGAGGCGTGAGGTGAGAGCTAGAAGCTGCTTCGCCTCTCCCCTCCATGAAGCGAGCCAGAGCCGTCCTCGGCTCAGCCAGTTCGAAGCCGGTCGAGCAGAGCGAAGGGCGTTCTCTCAAGCTGGCAGCAGCTTGGGAAATTGCCCAGTCCACCGTGAAGTCGAGCGAACGCGACGCCTTGGCTTCGCGCGCATAACGGCGCAAGACCGGCATCCACTGGGCCGCCATTGCACCGGCAATGCCCACATAGGTGCGGCTGCGAAGGGCGCCACGGTGGGGCGACGGCGATAGATCCGCCATCGCGGATAGACGTCCCTCGACAATCTTCGAAGGCTGCAGGGGCGGGAGTGAAGCCGTCAGGTACAGGCCAGTTGCTTTTTGATGGCCCGTGCCGTGCTGCCACGGCTGCACAAACTGCCGCGGTCGCAACCCCCCGACTAAGGCGGAGGCTTCCGCGTGCATTCGAGGATTTTCGACGGCAACGAAAGGCGCGTTGGCGCTTGCCATGGCGAGGAAGACTCTAGCGGCGGATTCGAGAGCCTGGCGTCGTCCCGGCTCCCGATCGAGCCACTGGCAACTCACCGCCGACAAATACGTGCACGGCGGATGCGCGACCACGAGGTCCCAACCGAGGTTTTGAATGTGAAGAGCATCTCCGCAGAAGTGGGGAATGTAGTCGATCTCCGACGGTCGTAGATCGCACGTCGCGACGTGCGCTCCGGCGAGTAGGAACATCGAAGACACGACCCCGCTAGCTTCACCGACGACTAGAACGCGGGGTGGAGGAATCCCCTCGGCCGCGTCGAACGTCACGGCGTCGTGGATCGCCGCTAACTCAGCGCAAAGCTCGTCAAAATGCGTCGGCAGTACGGCAGAGGGTGATGAATGAGTGCTCGCGTGCGGCCGCCGCAAGGCTAGAGCAGCTTCGGCGAGATGGCGGGGCAAGATGACGGAGGAACCGCTAGCCCGGGCACGGGAGGCGGCTAACATTTGGAGCTCGCGCGTAGGGGCGCGGGCAGCTTCAGTAGACTTGGCGGCCGAGGAACAACCAACCACGGCGATCCGGTGGATGGCCTCGGCAGTAGAATTCAGGGGGAGGGGGTCGTCGCCCTGAAGTTTCGGTGGGCTAGACCTGAAGGGGGTTGGCTCCGGCGGGCGATCCCTGGAACAGGGATCCTCCGGAGAGCCGAGAGAAAGAGGAGACGCCGGCGTCCGTGTGGGGCGCGACGAGAGATCGTAATCGACGGCCCCTGCGTCTCCCGAGTCTGGGGTGGCCACGGCGTGAGCGCGGAAAGCCGCAGCTCCCTTGGAACCTTCATCTTCATTGACTCCGGAAGCCGACCCTTCCGGGTCGGGAACCAGGTCAGAAACGAGAACAGGTGCAACTTCGAGACGAGAGAATGAACACGATGACGGAGAAATATAACGAACCGGGGAGAGAGGTGAGGAGGAGGCACAAGTCTCCGCCTCCACTGCACGAGAACCTACGGTAGACAACGACAATTCGTCCGCAGAGCGGCTCCGGCTATGGCCCTTGGGAGAGAGGTCTCCAGTGGGGTCCCGAAGAGCAGAAACAGGTAAAGCAGCAACAACGTTTTCGGACGCGGCAGCGGCCACGTCGGACCTATCCATAGAACCTAGAGCAGAAGATGATACCGAGTCGACAGCCCTCGAGGGCTTTACAACTGACTGTTTACGAAACGAAGAGACCGAAGACGCGTCGGATCCACCTAGCCCACCCCCTTGGGCAGGGCCGTCGGGGGATGAATCCAGGGATGAAGATGCGTCGAAAGACCTAGGAGAATTAGAAGAAACCGAAGACAGCATAGTATCCGTAGAAATAGATTCCAAGAGGGGCAGCGAGCGAGAATCGGCCCCTAACATCCTAATAGCGTGCGGAGTAATAGAAGAACTTGTAGACGTACACGAATTTCGGAGAGTCGGGTCGCGACTATCTCCGGGGCAAACCTGTTTCCAGGAGCCCGGGTCAAGTGTCGACTCCGGCTTCCGAGATAGCCGTTCGGCGGGGGCTTCAGCCGGCGAGGCGGCTCCCACCGTCGAGGACTGAATAGAGCTAGAGACAGGGGGAGAATCGCCGCGTCGACAGCTCTTCTCCCCAAGCGGCGTAGGGATCGGATCGGGATGGTGGTGGTGGCGTTCAGGCCCACCGCCCGCGATGTTCTCCGCCAGGGTTTGAAGGACGGGGACCCCGCCGGACCCCTACTGAGGCTTAACCCGGACCATCGAGCGAAGAAGCTTATGAATGTGCTCGTCCGATCCGCACTCTCCGCAGCCAGCCTCACACAGAAAGCGGATATATGGCTGACAGATGACGGGGTTGTGAGCACCGTCTCCCGTGCCATATTTCCAGGCTTCGCTGGATGGAGTGCCAGGAGGAGCTTGAGGTCGGAAAGCGCAGAAGGCACAGCCGTTTTCGTTCGTCCATTCGGTGATTCCCCTATTGATATCGTCCGTTCGTGGAGTTTCCATTGAATTATCGGCCGGTCGGCACTTTGCTAGCGCCGCCGAGACCCTTGGGTGCTTGGCATAGCCTGCTACGGCCCAGAAGCGGGCTCGGGCCCGATTCCAAAGCTCGGGCGTCCACCGGGATACGCCCAAATCGGGCGGTAGCCCTTGGCCGTTCGCCGGCGGATCGCAGCGACGGCTGGGCGGCCGAGACGAGCCTCCCTTTCGACCCGGTGGATCGGTCAGTATAGCCGGCAACGGTGAGTTGGAGTGGTAACTTGCCGGCGGTGCAGCAGCCCGATAATCAGGCTTCGAAGCAGGCGAATGTCCCTGTCCGCGAAGAGCTTCCGCCACGGTAGCTTGGACGGCCGCCTGCACGGCGGCAACCATGTCCGTGGTCGAAGCGGTCTTCTGGGACGAGGAAGTCTCGTTCTTTGCCTCGCCTGAGGCTTTAGTGCGTACGCTAGCCACGGTTTGCTTCGTCGAGGGCCGGGATTGATGACGCTTCACCCGAGCCTGCTCGTAAGGGCTGAGGTACCGTTGGCAGAGGTTGACGCACGAGAGCGCCGACCGACCTAGCTCGTGGTTCTCTACGCGGAAACGAGTCTCCGCGAGCACCTCCGCAAATTTAATAGCATTATCGACGCCGCGCTGAGGATCAACCTTATCGTTCCGGATGATTTCTTCGAACCTCTGGTTGATCTCATGGGCCATGTTTGGATGATCCCACACGTTGGTGGAGTCAACCGCGGAATCGCCAAGCTTGCGGATGTAGGCGCGAACCAAATTCTTGCTGAGCTCACATAGATCAGCGCCAGCCTCGCGCTCCCTCATGCGGTCCCACTCCATCGACGCCGAGTCTTTCGCGAAACCATCGGCCCCGTTTGCGAAGGTCCCGTCGCATTTGCGAAGAAGGACGTCAGCAGCGAGGACAGGATTGAGAGCGAGGGCGCGGTCCTCCACTAGATCGAGGAGGAAGGCGAAGATGCGAGAATTGCCGCTGGAATTGGCTCCGGCTGCCGCGAGGAGGGAGGTAAATATTTCGCGATGATCGCAGCCGAGCGCTAGTGCCCGCTCCAACGGCTTGATGAGAGTTAGCCGAAATTCGTTCCAGGCTGTCGCCGCGGTTTGAACGTTATCGGAGGCGAGGGCCTTTGGGAAGCGGAGCTCCGAAAGCTCTTTGCCCATCCTGACCTGATGGTGAAGGGTTTGCTCGGCTGAGAAGCGGCTACGCACCCATTTGAGCAAGTGGTCCTCCTCCATGAAAATTCGGCAATGCCAAACGTTGCCCGCCAGGGAGAGGTTGCTCTTCAAAATGGTGTGGATGAGCTCGTGCTCGTCGGAGTCGCGGTAAAGGGCGGCCAGATCGCGTGAAGGCAGGGCGAGGAGATTTTTCCACTCGCTTACAACTGCCTCTCGCTCATCCATCCCCACCGCGAGGCAGGGGTCACGAGGGTGGCGAAGTGGCACCATCGGGGTCGGGCCCCGGTAAGGGCTTTGGTCCTGGCGGCGGGATTCCGATTTAGAGGTCGGGTACGCCGACCGTGGAACCCTAGAAGCCGGAGAGCTGTGGCCCTTTGGGTCTAGAGCAGGAGGCTCGCCCATGGGTGGTTCCCTCTGAACCGGCCTAGCAGAATCCGCAGCCGCCTCGGTCCGATCCATCGACGGACTTGAAGCGGGCTCTTGGCGGGCTTGGAGTAGCTGAGTCAGGGCTTTGAACCCTGCTTCAACTTGATCCCGGAGAAGCCCCTCCCTCGCCTCTGCCGCGGCAAGGGATGAGTGTAGGCGCTCCACAGCCCCTTTTAGGGTGTTGGTCTCCGCCTGAAGCCTTGCCATTTCCGCATCCTGACGCGCCGCGGCCGTCTCGATCGGGGTGATCTCTTGATCAAGGACCCCTTTTGATGACGGCGGGGCATAGTCCCGGTAGGCGGGGCTTCGGAAGCTGATCACCTCAGCTTCACCCACCTCAGACTCATCATCTCGAAGGTGAGGAGGCGGGTCAAATTGAATCAGAGGGAGGGGACCCTCCTCCACCTCATGGGCCAACTCAGCGACGCTGAAGTTGGCTTCATGCGGGAGAGGGTCATGCTCCACCATGGCCCGCTGTGATTGCACCCGGTGGGTGCCGAGGGCAGCGGACCAAGACTCGCCATCCGCCACGAGCTGATCGGAGCCAGTCGTGGAGATAGCAGCCGGAGTGATGGGTGCCACTGGTGCAGCCTCAGAGGCCGTGGGATCACTCGGACATCCAACGGGAACAGAAGCTGCAGCGGGCAGAGAAGGTTCCCTGAGAGGTTCCTCCTCTGCGGCCGAGGACGCGAGCTTAGATTTCGTGCTTGTCGAGTCGAGCGCTACCGGAGGGCTCTGAGCCACTCCGTCGCGAGCGGCACCGGCGGCTAGCGCGGCGCTTTGTCCCTCCTCCCCACCGGGAGTCGGGTGAATGAAATTCTGGACTGGGTCGGGCAACCCCATTCGGGTGTATGGACAGGGAACGAACGGCGAACGAAGGACTGTGGGGCGGCGAGGCGCTCCTAGCGGCCCTAGTGTGTTGGGCTTTAAGAGATTGTTAGACCTACAAAGAACTCTTCCCTCAGGGAGGGAGCCTAGGCTGCTTGAGTGCAGCGACGCAGCGAACAACGACGGACAAAGAGCCTGAGAACAACAGGATACACCGACTCACGAACACACCGGAATCATTCACCCAAACAAAGCAAATTATCAAGCAACCGCGACCCCAAATCACCGATAACTCAAACACGTCGCGAGAGACGGAGAGAGAGAGCGAGAGAGAGAGAGACTCCGCAGCGACGGCCGGAGCGTGTCTCCGTTGTAACTTCCCACGTAGCGGAGAGTCCGAAGGGGAGCGTCATGTCGCGCGACCACGGCGATCACTTTGGATACAGATCGCAACGAGATGTCTTCACGACCGAATAAATCTTGCCGTTGAGCGTGAACCTTCTAGACGCTTCTAACGAACAACCCTGAGTAGCAACCAAGGGGAAGAAACACCAAAGGGGCCAAGGCTTGCATGTAACTTGCATCAAGGGGAAAGATTCCCTCACCTAGGAAGCGAACCTACACCGATCTCCAAGGGGAGATGGCAAATTAAACCTCAAATCTCGAGCGGCTAGAGCAACCGACTCGCTCGCCAAACACCTTGACCGAGAAGAAAGAAGCAAGGACCTACAAGCCAAGGGTAGCGGACCTAGGGAATGTGAGAGGAAGTTTCCGAACGCCAACGCGAACGCCAAACGCGGGAAGGCAACGAAACCCTAACCAGGCCAAGCAGAACCTATGAAGAACAGGCCTGGACGACAACGAAAGTCAGCAGGTCCCAAGAAAGAACCGGAACCCAACAAGAAACGACAAGCCTTGCAAGAAGCTAAACAAGCCTTCACAAGGTAACCTGAGAGCCTGAGACAAGCGCGCAGCGAGTGACAGGCGACCTGGCTCCTTTGGGTCAAGATTACCCGAAAGGAGGAAACCTGGAATCTAGACCTGACAAACAGGCTAGAAGGAACGAAACGAGAACTCGAATTCTAGATCGCTAGGGACGAACCCTACCAACCTAGGTATGCCTGAGCTTCACCGTGTGGCCGCACGGCGAAGGACCTGGAATCAAGAGCCTGGAAATCGCATCATCTGGGATGAATGCGACATAATCGCCTCGTCGCCGTTGTGGTCATTGGTCGTTGAAAGAGAGAAAAGAGAAAGAGAACCAACGACGTGTGCCCCTGAGGCGGGACGGCGGGAGGCGGAAGGCGGGAGGGCAAACCGTTTTGTTTTTTTGTTTTTTGGGGGGGGGCAAATGATGGTATCTATATATATCTTTCTACTATTAAACCGGCCGGCTCATAGTCAGACTGATGGTCACCGTCAGGTCCGACTAGCCCTGATAACTGTCTGACGTCACTGATGTCAGGCCTGACGTCCCAACCCGGAGCAGCATAGGGGGCACCTTCAAGATTTTTTGTTCATGTAGGCTAATCCAAACTCTAGGTTCCCAGGGTGATGGTGGATGGTGCTGAATTCGCACCCTCTACAAAAGAATTGTGGCCGTGCTGAGATGGTGCAATTCGTAGAAAGTAGAAAGTGGCCCATCCGCTTGCGGTCACTGCTCGCTGCTCGGGCCTGCCAGCGCCTTTTCTCTTCTCCCTCGCCTCTTCCTACCCCACGAGTAATGGGATTCCACGCCCATTTAATAGAATATATCCGGGTCTCCCTGTGTCCTCTCTCTTATGTCTTTGGATAATCTCTCTCTCTCTCTCCCTTTCACATCTCTCTCTCTCTCTTCTCTCTTTCTCTCTCCCTCCCTCCCTCCCTTCCCCCCCCCCCCCCATTGATTCTCTCTTCCCCGAGATCAAGATATATCGGTCCCAGGACCCCCCCCCCCCCCGAACCCCCCCCAACACGCAACAGCTCCTCGCACCGTCTCTCTTCTTTACCTACTCTCCCCACTTTTCTACTCTCCCCGCGGCTTCCCCTTCCGCGGCTTCCACCCCCTCCTCCCTATTCTCCCTCCCCCCCTCCACTTCCCCCCTTCCCCCCCTCCCCCCCAGCATGCCTCCCTCCCCCTCCCCCTCCCCCTCTCCCGTATCGTCCCCTTCCTCCTCGTCCCCTCCCCCTCCTTCCGACCTCACATCCTACCTCACCGGCGCCGGACTCGCCGCAGCCATCAACTTTCCTCTCTGGAAGGCCGCAGCCATCGGACAGTCAGGTTTCTCCACCGCCTCCTCCACCTCTCTCCTCCGACAGCTGAGAGTTCTCTTCGGACCGCCGTACAAGGGGGTCGCCGCAACAATGTTTGGGATGACATGGGCCAGGGCCGCCATCTTTTACTGCGCAGACACTGGCAAGCAACTCTTGCTCGGCCTCGGGCTCTCCAATCAGACCGCAACATCGCTTCCAGCCATCGGCATCTCGACCATCGTGCAGGTGGGCGTGCCCGCGCCGCCGGGGGAAGGGAAGGGGGTAGGATAGAGGGGGATGAGGGGCGGGGCTGAGGGAGGACACGGCGGTCAGAGGGGCCAGAGAGGGCGCACACGGCATGGGAGGGCAGCAAATAAGGGACAATGCAAGTGGAGCGCGGGGCTCTCGGGCTGGTGCGCTCTGACCCCGCTTGGCGCCCCGCACAGGTCATCAACCAGCCCATCGTGCGCGGAACTATCACGATTCAGGACCCAGGGACGAAGCACCCCAACCTGATGTCGGCGCTATCGCACATCTACCGCACGCGCGGCGCCGCGGGGCTCTGGCACGGCACGGGCGCCTCAGTGCTCAAGACGGTGCCCAAGTATGTGACGGCCATCTGGGTGAAGGACACGATGCAGGAGATTCTGCCCAAGCCTACGGCTGGTCCTGGCGAGCCGGGCCACCGCTCGCAGGTGCTGTGGTTTTCAGCGGTGAAGAGCGTCGCCGCTGGAGTCGCTGGCGCCGCGCTCACCAACCCTCTCGATGTCATCCGTAACGAGATGTTCAAGACTGACGAATCGACGCTCGCGACGACGCGCCGGCTGCTTCAGCGCGAGGGCCTCGCCTTCGTCTACCGCGGGATGGGCCGCAACCTCGTCGCCGTCGCTGCCCCCATTGGCATGACCATCTTCTTGACCGACGCCATCTCCGATTGGCGGCTAAGCCTAAGTGCGGCGCGCGCACAGGCGGCGCTGCTCGGAAAGCAGCCGCAAGCGTCGCACCAGTTGGAAGCCCAGGGAGACGTCGGCGCCTCGGCGCGAAGAGTCGCGGGGGCCGTTCTGCGCAAGGTTTCAACAGGGACCATGCCGCAGCAGATGGCTGCGGTGCCCAGCATTGTCCAGACGCACGTTGTGCCGCCGGCCTCCGAGCACGTGACGCCCCTCGAGCGAGAAGTTTAGGTCACCCTGCTGTCTCGGAAAGGCGGCGCTCGTGGCGCGCCGTCGCATGTTCGACGCGGGGACTACGGGTCCGAGCGCGGCAACTCGGTTCACCCCCAACGTGCGACCGTAAGTCGTTAGGTGATGAAAACGCCCATTTTCCCTCCATCGGGATGCTTACATGCCAGTCGACCTGACCGGTGAGGCGGCTGCGCGGCACGCCCTATAACTAGGTGCAGCCGGGACAGCGCGCACATTTTAGATGTTCCGCGCGGCGCGCCCTTTGAACACCGCTGCCCCGCCACGAGCGCATGCCGCGGCCCGCAGCCTGGTGGTTTGGACACATCCGCACGGCGATTCCGCCACTCACAGCTACTCGTCGCCGCGGCAAGCGTCCCGATGAGCGAGCGCAGCATGCACGCCGGCATGCTAGCACGCTCTTTATTTGCCGTGTATTCTTCCCGTGTCTCTCGCTCTTACTCAACGGCGACTGGCATCAATCCGGCATGAGCAAGGCTCTGCAACCCATGGCATGATTGCTTGTAGACTGCGAAGTTTGCGCTGCATGTCGTATGCGTGGCCTCGGCAAGTAGGCGACAAAAGGCATGCGAGCCAGCCGCTCAGTGGCGTGTGCATCTGCACAGCAGCACTCGACCCCCCTCCCACCCTGCTTCCCTGCGGCCCTGCCCATCCCCACGAGGGAGCTCGGATTCGGATGACACCTGCACGCTAGCCCCCAGGCTCTGTCGGGGTCTGCAAGGCCAGCTGGGGCATCTTCACCCACAGCTTCATCCACGTCTACGTGCAGCATTGGCTTGTAGCACAGTGAATGAAGGGGCCCATGTTCTTAGATGATTTTTTGTATGGAGGGGTGGGGGAGATTTGATGCAACATGCAACAAGGGCTAGGTGCCCACCCATCGAGTGCATGTAGTAGGTGTGGGAGGGCGCCGTCGGGCTGCAAAGGCTATGAGAATGCTAGAGAATATTTTACTCTACATGAGATTTGAAGGGGGCACAGGCAACTAAGTTTATTCGTAGTTCGCCCATGGGGGGGGGCACGAGCCCCCCCTCTCTCCACTCCTCCCCTGCCATGGGGGAGGAACCACCCATGCGGCTCCTGGCATGCCTGATGGCTTGCTTGCCATCAGGCTCAGGCATGCCGGGAGCAGACTGTCATGCTGATCCACTCTCTCATTGGCAGGCTCACCTGCCTCGCGCGTCCTGGCCTGTCGTGGCCAGCCCATCGCTCCAAACCCCCTCCCCCCCAAAACTATTATTGTCATAGTTTGAACTATGGAGCGTGCCGCGACCAAGGTAAGTAAGGGGGTCCAAAAAGATGGAGATGGGCACCTATTGATCCAGCACTTAGGGGCCTGAGCAATCACAACATAAGTGGCAACACTTAGGGGGGTGGCGGCCAACATTTTCCAACCTTTCTACCGCGCGGCGCGCGGTGAGCGAGCCCCACCACGAGCCCCCCCCGCCCCCCGCCGCCCGTTGGGCGTTGGGCCCGTTACCTGCTGCTGCTGCCGCGATGCGCGGCGGGCGTGGCACGCTACAAAGCTTCATACATACAAGTACAAGTATCGATTCCCATTCTAGAGATAACTCTTACGACACACTGTCACACTTATATACACTTGGACTAACTACGCACAACGCTCACTACAGCACATTGATATACGGCAATAACAAGGACGGCGTCACTCTGTCGGAGCGAAGCTCGTTTCCTCTTTGGAAACGAGTCGCGAGGGCGCACCGGCGGCTAGCGCGGCGCACGGTTCGTCCGGGGAGCCCGGAACGGGCTCATCGGGAGAACGGGGAGGGCAAATGACGGGCATATGTGAAATGGACGGGAGAGAGGCACGGAACGCGAATCGGAGGGACGGAGGATGTAAGAAAGGGCGCGGCGAGCAGATACCGCTTACTTGGGACTCGTACCCCTAACTCGTAGGAACTCGTAAACTCGAAAGGATGACTCGGAAGACGCGGGGGCTTGGGGTTACTCAGGGGGCTGCAGGTCACCAACAGGCGATACAGTGGGTAAAACCACACAAATCAACACTCTGCACTCTGTCGTAGCGAAGCTCGTTTCCTCAGTGGAAACGAGCCGCGGAGGCGCACCGGCGGCTAGCCCTTCGGACTCTCCGCTACGTGGGAAGTTACAACGGAGACACGCTCCGGCCGTCGCTGCGGAGTCTCTCTCTCTCTCTCTCTCGCTCTCTTTCTCCGTCTCTCGCGCGACGTGTTTGGGTTATCGGTGATTTGGGGTGGCGGTTGCTTGTGATAATTTGCTTGGTTTGGGTGAATACGATTCCGGTGTGTTCGTGAGTCGGTGTATCCTGTTGTTCTCAGCTTCGTTGTCCGTCGTTGTTCGCTGTGTCGCTGCACTTTAGCAGCCTAGGCTCCCTCCCTGAGGGAAGAGTTCTTTGTAGGTCTAACAATCTCTTACAACCCATCTCTCTCGGGCCACTAGGAGCGCCTCGCCGCCCCACAGCCCTTCGTTCGCCGTTCGTTCCCCGTCCAGACACCCAAATGGGGTTGCCCGACCCAGTCCAGAATTTCATTCACCCGACTCCCGGCGGGGAGGAGGGCCAAAGCGCCGCGCTAGCCAAGGCCAGGGACTGTAGTTAACTATCAACGTTGGGGGGCACTAGTTAGTAGCCATTTGAGGGGTAGTTAGTTAACTAGTTGTATGTATTTGGCGGTAGTTAACTGCTAGTTACGTGGTTTCTGACTTTCTAAGTTGGTGGTTAACTAGTAGTTATCTAGTAGCTAGTACGTAGCTAGTAGATATAAAATATTATAATAATAGAGATGAATTATGATATGTACTGTACAAGGAGACCCCCCTCTCGCCTTCCCTCCAGTCCCTCAATCCCTGCTCCCTCCAACCTCCGTCCAACGCCGACGAACTCCGACGATGGCGCCAAGGAGGATTTCGAGACCGTCGAGCAGCTTGCCAATAACGCTGCAGTTGCAGTTGCAGGGCAGGACGACGAGGTCGAACGTGTGTTTTTACGCGGCCGGAGCAATGCATGGTGATGGTGACCTCCGTAAGGCTGTGAAGGATTCGACGCTCGAGCGCTAGCTTGTGGCAGCGTACAACACGGATTGAATACTACTACCTACTATACTAGTAGCTAGTAGTAGTAATAATAATGGAGGAATGTAAGGTAATAAGTCTAGACGCTAGACGTCTGGCTAGAAGACTTGTGAATGGTTGTGTGAAAGCTTTCGAGGATAGTTATGAGCTGTGGCAAAACATAATTGTTATCATTCATGCGTTTGTATTTCACTTTACCCTATCTAGGTTTAGTTATGGTGATGGTGGGCCGCGCGCAGCGCGAAGCTCCGACGCCGTTCGTGTAGTTAACTGCGAAGGAGGCTTGCTCAGCCCTAGTTACTTGCGAGTCAATAGTAGTTACTTGCGAGTTGGGGGCAGTTAGTTAACTACTTGCGCTATTTAGGAGGTAGCTAACAACCACTAACTGAGTTAACTAGTTAACTGCTTCTCCTAGTCCCTAGCCTTGGCGCTAGCCGCCGGTGCCGCTCGCGACGGAGTGGCTCAGAGCCCTCCGGCTCCGCTCGACTCGACACACCCTTATCAGTGATAAGCCCCGAATCTGATGCTCATACTGAGGACTCGGACTCGACCAAAATTCAAAATTTTGGTCTACCCCCTAGCCCAGACGCCCAGACCGTCGGCTCGGGCCAAGTCCAAGTCCGCTCGACCATCCGCTCGCTCGCCCCCATCGGTATCTTCACACTAGGAGTATGAATTCAAGATTCCAGTGTCGCAAGAATCTGGATCCGTACTGCTACGCGACTACTCCTAAAAATATATGTACCGGAGGGGGCCCGACACTCGGATACCGCACTCACCGCGCGGGGAGCCCCGGCGCCCCGTCCCATTCTAACTTTAAAACATCTCGGCCTCTACATGGTATTCGCTCCCTTTCTACTCTCTACTCTCTACTCTCTACATGTAAGTCCTTGGTGCTTATCGGCCTCCACGCCCATACTCGCCAGACCAGACTCTTCTAAAAATGGAACACAAGGAGAGGGAGACCCGGCACAGACGCAGAGAGAAAAGGGAAGGGGGGAGGGGGTGGAGGGAGAGAGAGAGGAGAGAGAGGGAGAGAGATAAGAGAGATGTGGAGGTGAGAGAGAGGTAGAGAGAAGAGAGAGAGAGAGAGGAAGAGAGGAGGGGGGGGGGGGGGGGGGGGGGGGGAGGGGAAGAAGAGAGTGAGAATGGGGGCGGCGGCGGCACTGTCAGCCGCGCTCTCAGCCGCGCTCTGGGCGGCGCTCTGCTCAGTGGCGGCTCTAACGGTGGCATGGCTCCGGCTTTTTCTCCGCGTCCGCTCCACCCGCCGTGTTCTGGGCGTGCTCCACCCCTACTCCCACGACGGCGGTGGTGGAGAGAGAGTCCTCTGGGCTTCTCTCGCGGCTCTCTCCTCTTCTCCACGGCTCCACGAGTGGAGAATCGTTCTCTACACAGGGGAAGGGAGGGGTACGAGCTCCCATGACACTATGCTCGCATTGCGGGCCGCCGTTCGACGTCGGTTCGGCCTAGAGCTCCCGCAGAAGCTCGAGATTGTCACGCTATGCACACGGAGTGCCATCGAGCCTCAGTGGTACCCTCTCGGCACTCTGCTCGGCCAGGCGCTCGGATCTCTTCTACTCACAGCGGAGGCAGTCTGGCGCGCGCCGCCAGAGCTGCTCTTCGATACGACCGGGTACGGGTTCAGCTACGCATGGCTCAAACTCCTCGGCGTGCGCAAGGTACGCGCACCCCGCCGCCGCCGCCATGCTTCCCATGCTCCGACCGACCCAGCTGCGCCGCGCTCAACACAGGTGGCTTGCTATGTGCATTATCCGATCGTTACCTCAGAGATGTGCTCGCGCGTCGCTTCGCGCGCTGTGGCTCACAACAACGCGTCGGCCATCGCCCGCTCACCGCTGCTGACACGGTTGAAGCTACTTTATTACGGGCTGCTCATCCGTGCCTATTGGTTTTCGGGACGGAGGGCGGACGTGGTTCTTGCAAATGGCAGCTGGACAGCGAACCATCTCTCGATACTATGGGACCGGAGTGTCCCAACGCCCACCGCCGATGCGACGGAGCGGCGCCCTTCCTACCGCGAGCCTATCGTTGCTACAAGCCTTCGCTCGCGCCGCTCTACCCGCCTGCCAAACGATGTTGGTGTAGCCTCGTCCGCCGTATTCCGCATCATCTTCCCGCCGTGCGACACAGTCGCCCTCGAGAAGATACCACTGTCACCTCGGCCCAGCAGTCCGCTCATCGTCCTGTCCATTGGCCAGTTCCGCCCGGAAAAGGACCACCAGCTGCAGCTGCGCGCTTTTGCACGTGTATTGCATGACCCTTTGGCAGGCAGCAGCGATTCAGCCCCGCCAGTCCTAATGATGGCGGGCGCAGTGCGACACTCCGATGATGCGGCGCGGCTCCATGCACTCGTCGATCTGGCGCATGAACTCGGGCTGCGCACAAACGTCGTCGAAAGGGACGCTTTCGACCCGTTTCTCGACTCGCTAGCGCAGCAGCCGGTCGAGTGCGCCAAGACCAGTACTCGCGACGGCACCCTTGCGACGGACGTGGTTTTTGCGCCCAACCTCGACCGTGGCCAGTTGCACCGCCTCTTTGGGATGGCAGCCATCGGACTTCACACCATGTGGAATGAGCACTTTGGCATCGGTGTTGTAGAGCTGATGGCGGCGGGCATCCCACCCGTTGCGCACGCGTCAGGCGGGCCTCTGCTCGACATTGTGGTGCCTCGTGGAGAGGTGGGGCTGCTTGCCGCCTCAGAGGAGGAGTATGCAGCCTCAATGGTTTCTCTACTCTTTGAGCACGACGCAGACGAGCGCCGCCGCCGGATGGGCGAGCGCGCACGGCGATCCGTCTCGGGAAGGTTTAGCGAGCGGGCCTTTTCCGAGTCACTTTGCGAGGTGATGAGTGGCATGCTGGAAGGCTGACCATGCGGGCAACGGGCCATACCCATAGTAGGGTGTGCGCCGTCTCGCCATCTTGTCGCGAGGCGCTGAATTTGAGAAAACCTTGGAGGCTGCGCAGCGCGCGGCCGGACCGCACATAGATTGTTGTCATGCGGCTTCGGCGGCCACACCCCTCACTTACTTCAATGCTTCAATTTTTCAATTCCGACCATTGAGCATTGATAAGAATCTTAAACCCCCCCCCCCGCTTTTCGCGCGACGTGATGCAATGTGCTTGCACTACTGCCTATAATACATACTACCCACTCTTAGCCTTTGCCCATCTCCCATCAACTAAGTTTACATTTAGGCACGCGAGCGCGCGCGCCGCCGCGACGTCCCCTCTCGCTTCGGGCCCCCCGCCGAGGGCGCCCCCCCAGTGCCCATGGAGCAGCCGCTGTCGAAGCGGCCGCGTCCGCCCACTGAGGCCGAGCAGGTGTGTGCGACTCCGGTCGCACCGCACGGCCCGTGGCCCCGGCCACACCACTCATGGCAGCCATGCTGGCCTCCCCCATGGGGGGGCCAGCAGGATGCTGACAACAGCGCACAACAGCCCCCAACAATGTTGGCCAACAATGTTAGGCTCCTGCAGCCACCCCTCCACCCCTCCATTGGGCATGGCTTATGGCAGAGGCCCCTCTCGCCCTAGCAAGGGCCGCGCTGCTCCGGCAGCGCGGCCCGCGGCCGGGTGGCCCCTATGGGCACAACATCGCACCCCATTGCAACATTGCAACGAACAACATACTCCCCAGAGACACCCCCTCATGCACACATCACACCATACGCACAAGGCAAACGCACACGACCCCCCTGGGGCAAGAGAGAACAAGACCTCACCACCCAATGCTCCCACTCGCACGACACTGACTATGGTCACCCCCGTCCACGACTCACAGGACCAAGACTCCGATGAAGACGACAACACCATCACACACTCTCGACGCTCGACGCCACCTTTGCTGACCTCTCATTCCATCAAGCCGGAGACATCGTACTTCAAGACACGACGGCGTACGCCGCCATCGTCGAGCTTCTGCTTGAACTCGAGGGAGTCGACCCCGAGCCAGACTTCTGGGCCCGCTCGGCGAGGGGCCCGTGGCACATAGCAGTCAACGAAGACTGCGCGCAACAATTCAAGGCCAAGTACGGTGACCTTACTAACATCCGCGTCCTAGCCCAAGACATCCCCGTACGCATCTGCATAGAATCCATCGAAGAGAAGCTCAACAAAAAAGGCACCTTCTCGCGAAAGGCGAAAGGCCCCCTGAAATACCATTTCCGGGTGTCATCAGTCACCAGGTGTCACAGTGTCACCCTCCTATGCTCCTATGTAAGCAGCAAAGAAACTCCAGCGCCTCACGAGGGGAAGGGGGGTGGAAATGCTGCCATGCTGCCAAACAAAAATTGTATGGGGGGGGGGACGGCGGGACGACGGCCAAGGGGCAAGGGGGGCGGGGGAGGGGGGGGGGGGTTAGAAAGTATCCTGTATGTAGGTAGTGAGTGGTTCCATGTTCCATGCACCGCGAGTGCGGTAAGAATATTTTAAGGTTTATTTTGGGAACTCAGGTTGCACCTTCTCCACGGCTCCATGGATGGAGGACCGGGACTGGAGGAGTTGGAGTTGGAGTACGGGCGGGGGGGGGGGGGGGGGGGACACGAGGCATGAGCGGGGGCCTCCATATGAATTTGAACAAATAAACTTAGTTGATATAGTTGGCCCTTACAGCTTACCTAGCCCCGAACAAAGAACAACGATTGCGTTCGCGTCGAAAGAGGCGACCAGATACCCATTCTTTTTTTATAATAGTAGCCTGAACTGTAAGAGGCCCGCCGAGACCCACGCCCTACCGGACAGATGCCCATAGCTACTCTGGACTACAGGTTCCCGACACTCAACACCTAGAGGAAAACATGCAACAACCGGTAGCCCGATGGCGCAAGAAGAAGTAGCGAGGAAAGCCATCGGGTATCGGTACACACCGCCTGCCACCGGAATAAACCTACTGCACCCAGCCCCTAGGTAGAGCACGAGGGGACGAGCCGCAAGGCAGGTGGAGGGGGGATAAGGGAAGCGGGCGTGGCTGCATAGAAGCTGTGCAGGGTCGCGCGCGCGGCGAGACTGTTAAGAAGTTTTTTATAATAGTTGCAGTTCAATTAAAGTCCAAATTCAAATTTTATTTTGTGCCCGTGTGGTCCTGTTCCGTTTATATTTACGAATACTTTTACTTTAATTACAATTTAAGTTTCATTTTGTATAAGCGCGTGGCACATGGAGGGCGCTGTAGAGGCGCATCGACGATGCCACCACGGCGTGATCCATATTGTCCCCCACCTTGGGCGCTCGAACAGAGCTGCACTACGGCCCGTCCCACGGGTAAGTCCGCGGCATTCTGGATGATGGTGTCGCCTGGGTTTACCATCTTCAAGGCACGGGGCCCACACACAAAGCGGGGGCTACTGGTGAAGAAGTGCACTGCCTGCCCGCTTGCTTGCGCACCTACATCGTGCCAGCTGCCACACTGTTGCAACATCATCACACTGACAACGCTTGCCTTGGTGGGCCCAAGCCCACATTCGTCATGTTCAATCTTTCTTTTGAGTGCATCCGCCTCAACCATCTCACAATGGAGGAGACTGCAGAAGCCCAGCAGATCTCGCGCCTCGACGTCTTGAGAGCTGGGCTGAGACCACGAAATGGAGCATACAAGATACCCATGAGTTGGACCTCTTTTAACTTACCTTGAGTACTCGAACAGCGCGCGGTGTGCGTCACCGCGCGAGGGTTCACGCTCGTGCCGCAATGCCTGCACGCGTGCGATGGAGGTGCGAAGCGGCGCGTCCTACACGGCACGAGGGGCGAAGCGTCAGGAGATGGATACCACCTATTTTTTCGCACATGGCTCGAGGGTACCTGTTCCAAGGAGAGCGGCCAGCCCCCCACAAGGCATTGGCACGGCTAAGCGGTGCTGCAGCACAAGCACATGGCACAGATGTTGTCCATAGCTAGTCTACTGGCCTAGCCCGAGTGCGTGGATAGCAGGGAAAATTCGGTGTGCCCCGGCCAATGCGGTGTGCCCCGAAGCAATGTGCGCGGCGTGCAGCCGACAGGTCGAGCGCGCACGTAATGCTTATCCGCCTCGTACAAGCGGACGAACTGCTGCTCGTGCTGTGAAATTCCAAGGTGAGAACGAAGCTGCGCATCGCGTTCACCTGGTGTCATCCTCCTGAAACGGCGGTGTGTCACGAACGCAAAGAACGTGGGTGAGACGGGGAGGAGCATGTAGGGGGGGACAAGCGAGCGCTCAACAAGGTTAGGTGGGGTTTGTGGGGGGGGGGGGGGGGGAGAGTGCATCGAGCGCACGCACATGGAGGCAATCCAAGCGGTAAGGGGAGACCGAAAGTTGGCGACTTGCGCGGCGTAAGCCATGATCTTGGCCTCGTTCTGATCAGGCTTGAATGCCTCGCAGCGGCCAGCTTCGACCGGCATGTCTCCCTTCTCTACGACTCGCTCTCGCTCTCTCTCTGTTTCTCCTGGGGATTGGGGGAGGGGAAGGGTGGGTCGGTGGGTGGAAGGGGTGGGGTGGGAAGGGCGAAGTGAAGAGGAGGGATCTTGTGGAGAAAGCAGAGGCGGAGAAAGCACAGGCGAGTGATGTTGGAGGCGCACGGGCGGCGTGAGGAAAGGAGGGGAGGAGGGGAAGGCAGAAGAGGAGAGAGGGGAGGAAGGGAAGCGACGGGGAAAGAGGGCAAAGAGGGGAGAGAAGGGAAGAAGGGAAGATGGCTGGCGTGGTCTCCCTCCCTCTCCCTCTCTCCCCAACCTCCCCCCTCCCCTCCCCCTCCCGCAGCGCGCCCGCACCGCCGCGCCTGCGCTCCCTCCTCTCGCCCTCACGATGTACCGGGGGGGGGGGGGGAGACCACTTGGCTCCGGCCCCACCAAGTCCTCCTCCTCCTCTTCCCCCATCCCCCACCACCCCGATCTGATCCCTACCAACCTCCTTTTCCCCCTCCATCATCACCGTCTCCGCTTCCCCCATCTCCCATACCTTAGGGCGGTCAAACTGGGACTTTTTAACTATTAGTAAGGGTTGGGCTGCATTTTTTGACCGTGGCGCGATGCCCAATAAAAAACCTCCGGGGGAGGCTACCTGACGCTACGAAAATCTTCGCCAAGAAATGGTGCGATTTGCCCCCCTTCTCTCCCCCTCCGTCACGCGCGCTCACGCTCTACCCGTCAAGAATTGGCGTTCGCGCCCGCGGGGGGATCGGTTCTTTTATATCTAAGCTACATTCGGCATTTGATTCCCGCCCGATGCAGCGCCGTGTCGGGCTGCCGACAGTCCGACCACCCCCTGACCCTTTGGCATCATTGCCCGCGCAGCCCACCCAGCACATCACAGCGCGCGCACGCGGCTACCCTGTCTACCAGAGGCCCCACCCCGACGATCCCGACCCGCCCCTCGCAGGATTCACCCTCTCTCTCTCGAACTCGGCATCGAGAACCAGGACCGGGTCACCAACGCGGCCGTCCTCGCGTGGCTGACGAGCCTCTTGCCTTCGCGGCCCTCCTCTCTTTGACAGTGCCAAATCCAGCGCTGATCGATGAGGTGAGACCCGTGGGCGGCCTCAGGACGGGCCACGTCGTGGCGCTCAACGCCACGAACGGCGATTACCGCGAACGACTAGGTAGAAAGTAAGGAGGGAATCTACGTGCGTAAACCGAAAGGGGCGAGAGGAGCGCCTCGCGTCCCCCCTCTCAGGCACCAATTCCCCTCCGGACCACGGCGGCGGCGTGAGCTGCGTCTGCCCGCTCAACTCTCTAATCCGAAGTCCGTTTCGCCAACTGCTCTCGAGGCGGCGTCCGCCGACGTTCGCTCGTACGCATCCAAGCTCAATGCGGGCCTCCGCCTTTCTTGGTCCAGCGCTCTCGAGGCTACCCTAGCCGCTCAGGCTGAGTCGGTCCGTGACGCTACCATCAAGTCTCAGAGACCATGTTGCGGGTAGGGGGGGTTGTTCATATCTCTTCGCATATGTCCCGCCATTAGGTTTCCTCGCGTGGCTCCCCTTCGTCGTCTAGTTCCGTATCACGCTCGCCTCTTCTGCCCGCTCCCGATAGGATCGTCCCCTCACGTCCCCTCTTTCCCGCTTCTCGCCTCGTCTCTCCCTCTCTCTCCCCGTTCCCACTGAGTGTTTTCCGCCCACTGTCATCCCTTTCTTTTCCCGCGTGTTCTCTTCTTCCCCCCCCCCCTCCCGCGCGTCTTCTCTCGGTCCGGTAGCTTTTGTACGCTCAAAAAAAAATTAATCAATGTTATATGCTAGCCAACCCCACTAGCTAATTGGACACAACTTTTCCGTCCCGGAATCCCGCCATGCCTGACGAGCCAGGTGTCCGAGTGATACCGGGGGGTGGGGGCACTGCCCCCTCCCCTCGATATTTGTCCTCCCCCCAGTGCACGCACCGACCCCGCGCACCCCAGCGCGTCCTCTCCTCGAGTCCACGCTGGGGGAAAACCCCTTTCGGGTAAAAGCAACGCGGGGGGGGGGGGCACTCGTGAGATAGGGGCCCAGAAGCGCTAATCTCCCTCGCTAGTGCGAGTGGCCACGGCGAGCCGCGGCCCTTCCCTCCTGGCTCTGGCGCCCCCGTCTTCTCTTACCCAAACGGGGCGAGAAGACACGTTACTGCCGGAGGGGAGAGCTGCCGCTCCCCCCTCCCCTCCCTCTTCCCTTTTCCTCCTCTCTTCCCTGCGGCGGGGGCCCATGGCGCGCGCCTGCGGCCCCTCGCTCAGGTCCCCAGATGGCCTGCAGGGCATGGGAGCACAGCTCAGGGGGCAGGTGAGGCTGGGGCATGGCCCTGGCCCCTCCTGCCTCTCCCTCGCTGGCGCTCCGAGCCCCTGCGGGTCGACTGGAGCTGGCTGGGGGGTCCTGAACAGGGGGGCCCAGGGGGAGGAGGGGCTGGTCAGAGGAATGGGCAGGCCACGACGGGCCAGGGCGGGCGAGTCAGGCGGGCCTGTGAGGAGAGGAATGGGTCAGCAGGGCTGTGTGCTCCTGGCAAGCCATCAGGCGTGCCAGGAGAGTGGGTGGATCCTCCCCCATGGCAGGGGAGGAGTGGAGAGAGAGGGGGGCTCGTGCCCCCCCATGGGCGAACTAAGTATAAACTTAGTTCTAGCTTTTGTACGCTCAGCGCTATCGCTCGAGCGCTCCTGTGGCCTTCTGCTCTGTGTGCCCCCCGTCCTCGTTCTCGTCTCGCGTGACCGTATGCCGGTCGAGGTCCCTCGTTCGTCCTCAGCTCCTCCGATGCGTGCCTCCCATGTGTCCGGTGGCCCGTGCCTCATGCCCCCGAACTGTACTCCACATGTTACATACATCAATCCTCTTGCCTCCACATGCAACACAGCCACAGCTCCACCCCATCCCACACAGACCAGCTCGTTTCGAACCTGGGGATCGCGTCTGCATGCGATTGCCAGGCCATGCTAACAAGTTGCAATTCATCTACTCGGGTCCCTACCGCGTCGTAGAGGCTCTGTCCGACACTAGGTACCGACTCCGTGATCTGGAGAACCGGTTAGTCAAGGAGGAGGTGCACATCTCGAACCTCCGGCCGTATCATACTTTCGTTGATGAAGAGCCGCTGGCTGACGACGACGAGTACATCGTTGAGAAGTTGCTCGATCGTCGTAGCCATGGCGATTCTACCGAGTACCTCGTGAAGTGGCGTGGCTATTCTATTCGAGAAGCCACCTGGGAGCCTCGTTCCGAGTTGCTCCGCCGTTGTTCTGATTTGCTTGATGAGTATGATCGCTCCGTCGAAGAGACTTGTCCAGAAGATGTTGAGTGCTTGCAAGATATGATTGAGCTCAGTATCAATGTACCATACTATGGGGATGATCGTGTAGGCTGATCGTGATTGAAGGATCTTCCATGCTATGGGGATGATGGTGATTGAACGCTTTTCCACGTGTAGGCTGGTGGCGATTGAACGCTTTTCCATACTGTGGGGATGATGGTGATTGAACGCGTTTCCACGTGTAGGCTGGTGGCGATTGAAAGTTTTTCCATACTGTGGGTGATGGTGATTGAGCGCTTCCCGCCTCGTGATGGGGCCTAAGGTTTATTGATTATCTTCTGCCGGGGTCCGGACAACCCCCCCCGCCAGCTTCTTTCGGGACCTTCAACCCGCGATCCAAGAGTAAAGACCTCCCGCCAAAAGTCAAAGTTTTCAAAATTGAGTGTTTGTGTTTCAAGGCCTTGCTCACATTGGCGACAGCTCATGATAGCGGGGGGTGAATAGAGGTATGCCCGGGTCATCCCATGGATGCCCACAAATGTTAGTCACAACGTTCCGATCCTCCTCTTCTTTTTTTGGTTGGCATTCCGCTTGGCTGAGGCACGTCTCACCTCGACATCACTGTCACCATCGTTCTCATCTAGGAGTTCGGCCGGAAGTTGGGGCTCTTCAACGGAGTGGCGCGCAGTGAGCATACGCCGCAGCGAGGTGGGGTGGCCGGACGTTGCACCTGCCGACAGGCCGGACGCAGACGAGGGACCCTTTTCACTAGCCTGCCGCGCCTTTTGCTCGGCGAGCTTCGCCTTCATCCGGGCCGCGAGAGACTCCGCCATGGAAGCGGCTGCCGAGCCGCTGCTACTTGATTTTCCTTGTCCGGAGCTCTCGGCACGCCTCTTCTCGCGCTGGATGGCCTGAGCCACAAACTCGGCGATAGCGGAGTCGCGCTTGCCGTTGCGGTCCGTGAGAGTCTCATAGGCCTCGGTGAGCAAAGCAAAGCCTTCCTTGCACCTCGGGTGCGTAGAGATATCCGGGTGGCAGCAGAGCTTGAGCTCCTCGTACGTCCGCTGCAAGAAGCGCTCGCCAGGAGGCTGCAGTGATAGGGGAGGGGCACAAAGTGCAGTGTAAGCAGCCAGGCCGACAGCGTGACCACAAAAGCCGTCAAACGGAGTGGCACGCAGCGCTCACAGCCCAATGTGCATCCCATCCGCGTCTGATCAGTCTTAGTTGGGGTTAGGTGAGAAAATCGGCGCGGAAGGCAGCGCACTGCTTCACGGCCATTCTCGCCTCACAGTTCTGTGACTGCGATTGTGAACCTAGCAGCGTCTCGCGCCGTCCCGCTGCTAGCGTAGACCAGCAGGCTCAGCCATTGCAGCGACAACGGACCGAATGCCTTCGCTCCACCACGGAGGGCGAGCGGGGGCAGCCTCCTAGTCACTTCCCCTTCACTTTACCTCTCTCGCTCCCACCTTCTCTTCAACTCCTCCCCTTTGTGACCGGGCCGCGCAAGGACGGTGCACGCCAAACGCACTCACCTGCCACACCGGCTTCCCCGTCTCATCCCAGCTTGGCTCTCCCACCCTCAGCCTGGCAAAGATGCTCTTGGCTGTCATCAGCGAGAGGATCGCCTCCTCCTGCTCTCTCCACGATTTTCTCGCCGCCTTGCGCGCCTTGCGCGCCGCCTCCTTGGCCTCCGCCTCGGCCAGACTCGCTTTGTCCCTGTGCACCACCCCGGAAGACGCCCCCGCCGCCACACCGCGCCCACGAGGGTTGTCGTCCTCATGCTCAAGCACCGCCAGCACTTCCATCGCGCCGCGCCGCGCCACCACCTCCGACTACGTTAGAACTTATAGCGTCGTATGACATCTTGTTAGCTAGCATTCCTAGCCACATACACCGGACGAGCCATGCGCCAACCGCGCACACCCCCATCGCGGGGTAGGGGCTCCGTTGCCGTCGAAGGGCTACGGTCCCGCAGGACTGAGGTTATACTAACACAACAATAAAACTCTGACGCTCCCCCATCGCCAAAGGCGAAACCCTGATTCTCCCAATCGTTGCCATTCTGTCGCATTCGCGAATCGACACTCGTTAGGCTTCGCTCTTCTCTTCGTCGTTCGGTATTTATCGTTATAATTCTCTCGTTCTCGTTCTCGGTCAAAAGCTTCGCTTGGATGCATGGGATCGTGGGTTGTGGAGCGCCCTCTCTCTTTCTCTCGAAAGAGAAGGGAAGTTTCCCCACCTTTCTTCCTCCCAGGCGCCTCGCAAATAGGTTTAATTTGCTATCTCTACAGCGGTTCTTTATCTGCTTCTGGGGGCAATCAGGTTTAATTTACGACCTCTTCGTATCTCCCCCTTAGGCACATCGCACTCCTTTCGTCTTATTCGGTAAGTCTTTTGGAATCTTGTGCGGCAGGATTGCCCCTCGTTTCCGTTATGGTGCGATTCCCCTTCCAGACGGGATCGCCGACAGATCGCCTTCTGATCGTCGTCCGTCGTCGTCTGGCCGGAGTGTTTGGGTTTGATTTTAGTCGAGTTACGTGAGAAAGTCGTGGGGCGAGAGTCGGGGTGTTTTCCTGGGTGTCTCTGTCCGTCGTCCGGTCGTCAGTCGTCATCCGTCGTCGCTCTCGCTCTCGTCGCTCTCGCTCTCGTAACACTCGTACCCAACAAACTCGCCTCGCCTCGCCAGCCCCTGCCATCACAGCCCTCCTCTCATTCACCCTCGCCTCTCGCCGCTCGCTCGATGTCGTTCTCGCCGCCGTCCTCGCCCTCGTCCAAGCCCGCCTGCCCGCCTTCCTCTGCTGACGGGCTTCAGCCCGTCAGCACCTCTGAAGCCGTCTCCTCAGCCGCGCCTACCGCCGGCATGCCCCCTTCCTCATTGCCCTCAGGCCCTATGGGCCACTCCAATTCGTCAGGTGTAGAATCCTTCCCGGTGCGTCCCGCGCTGGACGTCTCAATGGGGGTCACCCCCACCTCTGCAGAGTCGGGCATCATGCTTGCCCTGCCCCCTTTCCTCTCTCCGGACGGTCATCCACCACCACCTTCACAGGGGGAGGTGATGCCCTCCCTCGCCTCGCCTCCTGATCTCACTGCGGCCCCGCCGCCATCATCTCCGCCTTCGCCGCCGGAGTCCGTTGGAGGCAGATCCAAGCCCGAGTCTTTCCAGGGTGAGGATAATCCTCTGGAAGGATTCTTCCCCTCTTCTCGCGCATGTCTCGAGGCACCGCCACCATTACCATCGGACTCGGAGGCAGCCTACGAGCCCTATAACACCTCGCTCGAACGCCTCTCGGTCGCCTCGGTCGCGCCAAGCCAGCCGTCTCGTTGTGGAGAGGCCCCGGGCCTGCTGCCCGACTCCCTTCTTCATCTCTCTCCTTCTCCACCGTCTGCTACGGTCCCGCCGCCAACTTCTTCGGCTTCACCGGGGCTCAACCCCGTCGAGCTGCGCTACATCGAGCTCATGCAGGCTATGGCCGCACAATTCTCACAGCAGCTCGCCGCGGTCACCAGCGCGATCGAACGGGGCCGACTCCCTCCTGCTCCAGTCCAGGAAGCCAGCCCGCCTCCACCTCCATCCGATGATGGCGGCGAAGTTGTTTTGCCTCCGCCACCGCCGCTCCCTCGTTCCTCATCGAAATCTAAAAAGCCTCATAAGGATAAGAAGAAGGACCGCCGCCGCCGCCGCTACAGTCCCTCTACTTCTTCGTCCTCCTCGTCATCGTCCCCGGTTTCTAGCCCGCGTTCATCCAACTCTTCACCGACCAGGGACTCGGAGTCCGATGGGTCATCCGAGTCTACGGACTCTCGCCGCAGGCCTCGCCGCGCCAAGGGTGGCCACTATACCACTGCGGGCAAAGGTTATCATACTAAAGAGGGACGGCCGTCTATGATGGCCCCCGGAGGTTTGCATTCTAATCCTCGCCGATCTCTCCGCCCCCACGCCTCTAAATCCAAGTCAGGCCAACGGGGTAGCCGGGAGAGTCGCCATCACGCTAAGCGCCACGCCGCTCCTCCCGCGGACCCAGCCCTGTCTGATGAGCCGGACATTCTTGAACAATGGCTACGTCACTATGGGCGCCACGGCAAAGCCTACTCCGAATCCGCTAATGCCCCACTCGAATACCAGGTGATGGCGGCTCGGGAGGTCCCCTCGGGTGAGTCCTGGCACGCTCGCCGCAACGAAGAATGACCGCGTGCTAATGTGTGAGCGTGTGTGAGGTGTGAGGCGTGAGATGTGTGTAGATGTGTATGTGTACGAGCCTATGAAATGATACTATACACTATACTACAATACATGCTACAATGTTTACTATCTACACCACGGGCGAGCATTAGCAATAGCAATAGCTGCCTTCCGGCCTTCCGGGAGGGCGGGGTGGCAGCTACATAAGTGCGCGACTAGACATGGACATTTCATGGGACATTTGGGTGCAAAATTTGGATGTCCCGAGACATTTTTTTGGGACATTTGGGCAGAAAAAACGGGACATAACCGCCTACCCCTACTCCTTCTCCATCTTGTATGAGACACCTGAAAGCTTGCCAAACTCCTGCACAACAGCAACAGCAATACTGTCATAGCATAACTGGGGCACATTGAATATGCACCGGTATCGTGGGACTCGATCTCGAATGGTCTTCCCCAACATGGTGTTGAGAATGGAGTTGCGGACGTATAGCATGCCAAGCTCCACCTCCGCGTTCTTCTTGAAATCCTCAATCTTGGACGGAGGGTATACATTGGGCTCAGATTCCCAAGTGTCACCCTCCGCACCAAAAGTGCACCATCGCACAGCAACGTGTGTGATGCCCGCACGCCTTGACATGCCCACCACCTTGTCCACCTCCCACTCACCCTCCAATGAAGACGTTGATGTGAGTGCGCGCTTTGCACCTACAGAACACGTGTGAGAGGAGAGAAAGCTCAACTCACATAGCAGTGGTGGTCTCCAGCTCCCGCATGTGGGACAGTAATGTGGGTGGGTATGTACGGGTGACTGGGGCAAGTGCTACAAAAATCGCCATGGCAAGCTCTGTGCTTCTCATTGCAGCGCCCTCTGCGCATGAGCGAGAGCGTGTTGCCAAAGGTGGTGCGGGGGGCACATGGTGCGGGTAGGAGTGCATCCAACCGCTCGGAAGGCTCCATGGGGTGAGGGGACAAGGTCACACACCTGAGCGGGCCATCCCCTTGCTCGGTTCGGGTGCCGCAGCCTCCGCGGGCTCGAGGGGCAGCCGGCCGAGGCGGCCGCCACCTTGGTTGTAGTTCCTCACCCCACCCCACCCCCAAAAAATCCCCTTGCGTAGATGGTGTACCCCCTTTGGTTTGCCACAGTGATTTATGATCTCCGGCTGAGGCTCGTTGCGGGCGGCGGCGGCGATTGCGATTGGCGTGCACTCGCTGCGCACGACCGACCGGCCGACGCTCACATTGCGCGCTGCGCGTCGCCTGCGCGTTCCACCTGCGCGGGGCCGCGCGTGTCCTGATAGGCATTTTGTCATTTGACCGCTCATTCCCTCGCGCGCGCTGCCACGTTGCCCGCTAACCCGCTAAAGCAAAAGCAAGTAGAATAAGCAACCAGCAACCGCAATAGTGACAAGTGGAAGTGGCCGTCAACACCGTGTCAACACTTGTTGTGCCCTGCGTCAACACTTGTAAGAAGCCAGATGGGTTAACATCTTGCCCGCCAAGCTACTGTAATGGGCCCTCGATCGAGGGCGTGTCAACGTGAACCCATACGCCTTGTAAAATACTCTGGATGCGACAATGAGCCGCAAGGCAGGTTAGGGGTGGGGAGTTTAGGGGGATGGGGCGTGGCTGCACGGTGGATGGAGTCCCAAAGCCACGTGCGAGGCGTGAATATTAAAAAGTTTTTTGAAGAATGAAGACTAAAGAGGAAGAGGAAGAGGCAAATGCTGTGCGCAGAGGCAGCATTGGAAGATCGAAGATCCAAAACCAACAACTTTCAACTAAGAGGCTCACAGCAATTTTTCGTTGCAACCTGCTGGTGCTGGACTGTGCAAAATCATTGCTGCTGCTGGACTGTGCAAAAACATGAGTAACAAGGTCAGTTTTGGCCTGGCAGAATGTGTGCACTCCATGACAGAAAAAAAAGCATGACCCCGGAGGGACTCGAACCCCCAACCTTCTGATCTGGAGTCAGAAGCGCTGCCAATTGCGCCACAGAGCCGCTGGATACACATACTGCTGTCAACAGTGGTATTTATACACTGAATCGAGAGACTACGATAATACTACAATGTAAAAAATGAACTCAGCTCCATTTCAGGGTTGATGACACCAAGCGAAAGCTGCTGATGAGCGGGCGGGAGGCGCAGGGCGTCAAAGATCAGAGACACCAACGCCAACGCCAACGCCAACTACCGCCAAAGTTTTGCAAGTTGCAAGTTGCAAGTTACAAGTTACCATAGATCATCAAAAACTATTGTTATAGTTTGAACTATGGAGCGTGCCGCGACCGCTCCCGAGCCCCAGACGACCCTCGCCACCGCGCCCCACCTGGGACGCCCCGTGCCGCCCGAGGCGGCTCGTCAGAAAGACCTCTCAAAGCCCATCCAACCCATCCAAACCACACCCGCGCAGGCGCGCGGGGGGGCGAGCACTGGCACCGAACAGGTTGCCACCATGGCTCTGCGTAGCATGCAGGGGGTCTTTGAGACCCCCTCCAACAGTGGGAAACCCTCCCACCCCAAGAGCACCTCATGTGGGAGGGCAGCTCTGCTGCCCTCCCCATGGTGGAAACCTCTACCATCAGTGCACCCATCATGGGAGGGCACTTCACAACCATCAACCTCATACGGAGAGCACCCCATGCCTCTGTTTCCCAACTTGTTGACACACTTGTTTTCTTCACCCCACTCTTGTGGGCCACAAGTACCTACAGCTCAGTGCCCTGCCTTGGGCCCTCTTTCAAGACTAGACTCCCTCTCCCACTCCCCCTTCACACCACATCCAACCCAAACAGCACGAACCCCCTCACCCTCTGTTTCAAGCACCAAAAATTTCAACTCAAGACCCATGTTGATACACTTATCGTTTTCACCCCACTCTTGTGGGCCACAACTACCTACAACTCAATGCCCTTTGGGCCCTCTTCCAATACTTGAATCCCTCTCCCACTCCCTCTTCCAACTACAACTACAACCAACCCAAGAAGCACAAACCCCCTCGTCCTCTGTTCCAAGCACCAAT